>CM037853.1:87128940-87326897 GCA_021234595.1 Delia radicum
AGACTAAAAAAATTACAATTTTCAATGTTTCTTTTTTTTTTTTTTTTGATTTTTTTAACACAACTAAAAATCGACACAAATTACAAAATTTTTGTTGATTTTAGCAGAATATACTGTTATTTGCATTTAACTAAATATAACAAAAACTATGTAGATTTAACAGTTTTTGTTGGCTTAAAAATAAGCCATGCCATTATTTGAAAATGTTCTTTTAAAATTGTCACATTATTTCGTTTTCATTTAAAATAACGATAAATTTATAAAAAAAACTCTTCATTTTGATGGATTTTGATGCCTTAGAGGTTTAAATACAATTCATTCACTGAAAACATTCTTTTCATTTCATTTTATAGTCGAATTTTTTACTTTATTTTATAATTCCTGCTAAAATAGTGTTGTTGTATGTCCTGTTTTATATTTGTGATGTCGTCTATAGAATACAGGTTGTTGTTGTGGTAGTGGTGGTGGTGGTGATTGTATAAGTATTGGTGGTTTTATTGGCAACATCATCATCGTCAACGACATCGACATCAAGCTATTTGGGGATAACTTGTCATTAGTATGCTGTTCAGGTTGACGATGCCGTTGTTGTGAATGTTGCTGTAGTTGATGATTAAGATGCTGATGATTATTTGACAGTAACTGCAACTGCTCGTATTCGTACTCCTCCTGCTGCTGCTGTTGCTGCTGCTGTTCGTCAAATGATTTTTGGTGAATATGTTGCTGTTGTTGTTGTTTTAGTGTTGGCTTAAAAATTAACAATTTTTTTAATTGTTTCCGTAGTCTTGCACGCAATTTACGTAACTTATGTTGCTGCTATCACGTACCCGTTGACAGGTCATCTTTAAGCCACTGTGGAATGGGACGTGCTCCAAGTTTCTTTAAAAGTTTAACTAAAGCGGTATTATGACTTAAATAATATCTGCAATACAAATTAAAAGAAAGAAAAAAAAAAGTTAGTAAAAAATATGTTAGAAAATATTAAGTTTTTATTGTTCTAGTTGAAAGAAAATTGAAGAAAAAAAAATAATAATATAAAATGCGAAACTTGTTTCTGAAGTTTCTTATTGAAATTGGCTAGAAGATGGCGAAGAAGAAAATAAAAGTTTATATATTTGTTTACCATCATCAACTATCTTAAAGTATACGAAACAATTGGTTAGTGACCTTTAAAGTACCCACTACTGGTAACAAGTGGTAGACAATCAAAGCAATAAAAAGAAGGCAAATATTTCAAAAGAATCTTAGCATAATTTTTTTATGTTTTTAATACAACAACATGAGGTACTTATAAAGTTTCATATCATGATTTCCATCATACATTGCAAATGGAATAGACCGAGGGTCTTCAAGTTTGATTAATTTTTTGTACACACATACTCCAAGGAGCTCAAAATACATCCCTACATTAAGTTTTTAAAATTTTCAAAAACTATCGATTTTTTAACGGTTTTAAATATAAATAAAACATAATTTGAAACAAAACTTAAATATTTTTAATAGCGAGTCTATTTAGAGTTATAACGCTCATAAGACTTTTGAAAAATAAAATCAGCTTTAGATTCTGCGACTCAAAAATCTAACTTTCAACAACTTTATATATATATATATATATATAATCCTGTAATTCCTAGTTGGAACAAAGGGCCAGTACAAATGATTTCCATTGAATTCTGTCTTCAGCGTGTCGTTTTGCTTCCCTCCATGTCATTCTGGCTGTACTGAGTTCGGATTCTATTTGACGTCTCCACGTGTCAGCAGGTCTTCCTCTACGTCGGCTGCCCTGGGGATGGAAGTCTAGGGCCTTTCTGGTAACGTCATCTTGGCTTTTTCTGAAGGTATGGCCCAGCCAGTTCATCTTCTTTACTCGTATGTCAGTCGTAATGGGTTTTGTTGTGTTTTTTGCCAAAGATCATTATTTTAAATTATTTGATGCCAGAAAATACGTAATATTCTTCGCAAACAACGGTTAACAAATACTTGGAGCGCATTTGTGATGTTCCAAGTTTCGGAACCATATAATAATACTGCTTTCACATAAGAATTGAAAAGTTTGATTTTTGTGCGAAGAGTTATGTGATTTGACTTCCATACTTTGCGCATATGCGAGTGAGTTTTCAAAAATTGTTAATGGCTCTGTATTGTTGGTGTTGACACGTAATGTTTTTGTCTTCGATATGTTAACTTTTAGACCAGCTTTGGATGCATTCTCAACAAGGATATTAAGCTTTGTTTGCATACTGTTGTAGCTGTGTGAGAAGAGACACATGTCTTCAGCGTAATTTAGATCGTCCAATTTGCCCTGCAGTCCAAAAGCGATGCCACAATCACCTTTCATCGATTGTTCCATGACAACATCTAAAACGATGTTAAAAAGAAGATGTGAGAGCACACAACCTTGTCTCACACATATTTTCACTGGAAATTTGTTGCTTATAAGACCCTCGTGCAGTACTCGACAGGATGCATTATCATATAAGCTTTTAACGAGCTGTTAAAAGCTTATATGAATCCCTTTGCATCTTAAAGCGTTCCATATGACCGGTTGGTGTAACGTATCAAATGCACACACAGAGAAAAATTAAGCTATTTGCCAACTGAAATTCTGTTACTACGACTCAAATGCAGTTATTTCGAATTTTGGACGGTTGGCACAACCTAACATTAGCTTTCACAACAAAGTTCGGTTAATCTAACTGAATTTAAGTTGCAACACCCAAAATATTCAAAAATCTAATGTAAATATCTTTGTACTAACTGAATTTATAAGTTGTTACCATTAATATACACTTTTCAATTCGGTTGGTACTTTATTTCTCTGTGTGCACGTTCAAAGTCTATAAATAGCAAGTATAATGGAGATCTTCACTCAACAGATTCCTCTACTATTATTCGAAGGCTACATATATGATCTACACATGATTTACCTCTTCTGAAACCGCATTGTTCTTTGCGTAGTTGAGGTTCAATAGTTGTAGCAATTCGTTTGTTCAAAATGTGGGCTATGATTTTATTTGTCATGTTTAAAAGGGTAAGACCTCACCAGTTTTTCATCTCAGTCAGATTACCTTTTTTTGGAATCTTTATTATTAGCCCATCTTTGAGTTCAACAACTTTAAGAACCAATAATTATTTATTTCTAAGTCAATGATACATGAAAATACATATATAGTGATATATTAGTAAATATATAATTACATACGAGTTCACGTTATCAAATTTATATCATATATTAGACAATATTTAGCATATATTTCAATACATGATATCATACATTACCATATATGAACTTTTTGTTTGCATGTATGAACCAATACTTTTATACATGGCATACATATTCATACATGCTGATTAGAGTGTCCCAAAAACATAATTTTTTTTTTTTTCAACGCATACCCTTTAATTTTGTTGGAATGATGACAAAACTTTTGTAAATAAAGTTTCATGTATTTAGAGCCACGGCAATCCGTGCCGACTTGCATCTGAACATGTTACTACTTAGTCAGAAACTGCCAGTGGTACAAAATATCAAGCACTGGCATACTATTGGTTAACCGAGGAATTGTTAATATATAACTGGCAGAACCCTTGTTTAAGACTCTTTACCAGCGTTTCTCGAGTATTTGTTTTACAATAATTTCAGTGGTTTACAAAAAAAAAATTGTCTGACACCACTGGGATAACAATGGCAAAACGTGTTTTCCCAGTGCTATTCAGTCAGAAATTAACGACGACTCAAAAGTCTAACAATTGGTAAAGCATTTATATTATAATAGTTATGTAGTACGTTTGTAGTTGGAAGTTTCCAAGTTCGGCATACTTCTTTTTGTGATTTTTTTATACTTTTTATTATAAAATCGATTTTTTTTCGTTTCTAGAAAGGTTCTTTTAGGACCAATTTTTGTTTTGTTTTCCCAACGTTAGCAAGTTGTTTCCAGCAAACCTTATGCCAGTGCTGACTTATTTGATCAGCCAACTGTTAACCAGCAGTTATCATTCCGTAACGTTTTAAACTTTCAAGTATTATATGTCTCGCTAGCTTAGTGGTTAGAGCTGTCGGCTGCCAATCTGTTGGCCAGGGAAATCTGTTAGCCAAAGAAAACATATCAGCCCACAGTAAACGCTTCATCCCATCGAAAGAAGAACTTTGTGGCTCTCTTTACGGTAAGTCTAACAAGTGAAAATTAAGTTAACCTTTGTTTTATTTTATTATTTTGATGTATGATAACTGTTATCTTTTTTTTAATTTCAGTGAAAAACATCGATGACTTTGTTTCAATCAAACGCAAATTCTTGTTCAATCGACTCAAAATTGATGACAGTTTCCCCAAAGAGTGTCCTACTTCTTGATCTAATGAAGCATTCATTTCAACTCGCTAAAACAAAGCTGCTCACATTAAGAGCAGTGATACAGCCGAAAGAGCGGTCAATTTAATGCAAGACTTTCATGGCTTAATAACTGTTGAAGAGGAACAAAAGCAATTTTTATTACGTCGCGTACAAGAACACAGACAGGTATATCCTAACTGTAAAAAGCAAACTTTAAAAAGAAAATTTATTTAATAACGTTTTTTCAATGATAAATATTTAATAAATTAAAGATACAAGTAAAACAGTGTTTTATTTAATACAACAAAATTTAACTCTAAAATCCATCTATGCACTCATAATAATCCAGGCTAAAAATACGAAAAAAATGTCAAAACAACGAAATTTTTTGTAAAATGAACAAATTTTCGTTTATTTTACAAAATTTTTGGTTATTTTGACATTTATTTGTATTTTTACGCATGGATTATTATCAGTGTGGCTTCTATACAAACTTTTATGTTAACCGTTTGACATCAAGTCGGCACGGGTTATCATTACCCGATAGCAATAATATTTTTTATTTCAGTTATTAGGGTCAAATGCAAAAAAAATAGAGGGTATGCGTATCTCAATTCGAAAAGAAAAAAATCTCCCTTACAGTCTGGGACAGTCTAATGCTGATATATGAAGCAATACAAGCTCATTCATGAAATCAGACATGTTCATATATTCGTTTTAAGTACGTTAAGTTTGTTTTCAAATGAAGAATCAAATAAAATCCATAGAAATATGTTTTTCAACTTTTTCTATCGGTAGTTTAATAAACAAACTATAGAAATATTTGTTCTTTGGCTAGTAGTTAAATATTGGCAGTTAAATTTTGAATTTTATTTTTTCTCTTTCAAAAAAAAAGTCCGATAACTGCAATAAAACATTTTTCAAAAACAGTTTGTTTAAATACAAAATCATTTCAATTGAATTTACAAGAATACGAACATAACAAACATACCAACATACAAATATTAGTCAGGAGGGTGCTAGCAAAAAAATTGCTAATGTCAGCTAAATCTTTTGCTGAAAATCAGCGAGCTGATGTTTAACAACAAAATTAGCAGATTCAGCAAAAGTTTTGCTAACACTTAGTAGATTAGAAATAAAAAAGCGTTGGTAAAAATTAATAAATTTTTTGCTGAATTTTAGTAGACTGAAAAAAAAAAAACGCAAAAAGTTGTAAAAAAAATTGTAATTTAGTTAATATATTTGCTGAAAATCATAAAACATATTTTTGTGATTCTTTTAAAAATAATTTACAATAATAACGAAATATATAGGGACAACAAAGAGAGCACTATCTACTAGAATGGGTGAACACAAAACAGATATAATTAAAAGGAAAGAATCGACTGCACTTGCACAACACATACTTCAAACAGGCCACACAGCTGACTTTGAAAACGTCAAAATTATAGATAAAGAAAACATAGAAAGAAAAAGGTACACAAAGGAAAGTTTGCACATACAAAAGAAAATAAACAAAACTATGAATTTGAAGGAAGACACTGACAACATGAACGCGGGCTATAGAGTTGCCATTAATTGAGCTGTGATATTAAGTTAAGATGTTTTTTATTAAGTTTTGTGTTTAAATGTTTTATGTTACATGTTAAATGTTAAATGTTAAATGTAAAATGTAAATTTAATCCAGCTTAATGTAATAACGTCTATACTGTAAGTTCTTATTGTTTTTGGTGAAGTAATTGTGTAATAATTTTATGTTTTTTCATTAAATAGACGAATCCCTAGAAAAAGTCGACATATAATCGACGAAACGTCGGGAAAATTTAAATAAACTTGTTTTATTTATTCAACTATAGGCCTTATTAGCTTATTTAAAACAAAAAAACTTATTAAAAATTGGCCAAATATTAATTCTTTAACAAAATATCGGAAAGCAAGCCGAAGAAAATTTATTTAATACAAACAACATAATAAAAAAACACCAACAACAACACCAAAATGAAAGGCTTTTTCAAACACATAGAACTCAAGTACAACAGCGAAACATGCAGGGCAATGAAGGAATACTGTAATGAGGTTAAGAAATTAGCACAACAACAAGAGAGGCTGACTTTTTTATTATCATGCAGAAGCTATGGTTTAGTACCGAACCACACTAAAAACACCACAAAACAGGTAACACATCTTTTTGAATGCCGAAATATAAAAGAACAATTAGCGAAAATAGAACGTAATTTTCACAACAAAATTCTAAACTTGGAGATTTCTCAGACTAACACAAACATTAAATTAATAAAAAGGAAAATTTATTATTTGAACACTGGCATAGAAAACATGTTATCAACAGCTGACCACAACTCTTTTATTACTAAACAAAGAGTCAGAACAAATCACATAAGAAAGGGAGCAAAAGAGACACAGACGAAAAAACTTTCTACACTGAAAGAAAGACTTTTTAAATCGTTCGGACTTTTTTTCAATAGTCATTGGTTTGAAAACAAGACCACATTGAATATTCCAATTGAATATAAATGGATGCTCTCACTGGGAAAGAAATTTGCAATACCTGTCGATGAACGAAATTTTTCTCCAATAAGTGTTATTGCAGACGTTGAACAGTGTATACAGGCAATTGAAGAAGATGCAGACAGGGAAAAAGATATAGCTCGGACAAAGTTAGCCAACAATATAACGTCATTTAAAAGAAAAATTAGAAATACACCCAAAGAAAAATTTATTTTAACGACCTATAAAAAAACTCAACAATTTTTAAAAGAACATAAGGAGATTATTATTATACAAGCGGATAAAGGCAACAAAACGGTTGCAATGTACAAGGACGAATACAAAAACAAAATGGAGACTCTGCTAGATGACAAAAACACTTACCGAACTGTTCGAATTGACCCCACCTCAAAACTACAGAAAACCAACAATAATATTATAACAAACCTACATAAAAATGGACACATCGACCTTTGGCAAAAACGTCAACTCACCTGTGCGGCTGCAACAGCACCACGGATATATGGATTACCGAAAATCCACAAAACCGGAATTCCCCTAAGACCAATAGTGTCCTCAATACAGGTACCGTGCTACTCCCTTTCAAAATTTGTAGGTAAAATACTCAAAAACATCATATCAACGGAATATAACATAAAAAACTCGACAGAATTGAAAAATCAGCTCATAAACGTAAAACTCGAAAACCGGGAAATATTGGTGTCTTTTGACGTAGTTTCACTCTTCACCAATATTCCGGTTCATAATGCCATAAAAACTATAATGAAAAAATGGCACATTATTAAAAAGCATACCAATATTCCAAGCTCAAAATTTATGGAGATTTTGAAATTTTGTCTAAAAGACAATAACTACTTTGTTTATGACAACCAAGTTTTTAACCAAATATTTGGTATGCCCATGGGCAATCCGCTATCACCTACTATAGCAGATGTGGTTTTGGATAATTTATTGGACGATGCTATAACGGAACTAAAAAACAAGAACATTAATATCAAATACATAGCTAAATATGTAGATGACATATTAGCGGTAATTAATATTGACGATCAGGAAGAAATCCTAAAAACTCTAAATAATCACCACCCAAAGTTAAAATTTACCGTTGAAGTGGAAATTAACAGGGAGATAGCTTATTTAGACACAAAATTACGGCGTAACGGGGAAAAAAATCATCTTCGATTGGTTCTCTAAGGAATCAGCATCTGGCAGATTGATGAACTACAATGCAACACAACCAAAGTCTCAGATCATTAACACAGCCAAGAACTTTATAGAGAGGGTATTAAAAATCAGCGACGAGCAATTTCACCATAAAAATATAGTTAAGATAACTAAAATATTGACAGAAAACAGTTTTCCAAACAATTTAATAAAAACACTCATAGAATCTATAAAACAGCGATTAAAATTAAACGTGCATTGTGGCAACACTGATGACAAACCAGATCGTAAGTTTCACAGTGTACAATACATCCCTGGCTTAACGGACAACAGGAATATGAGAAACACAATAAAACAAAACAACATAAGCTTTGCGTATAAGCCTAACAAAACATTAAGTGCAATATTTACAAATGTAAAAACACCGATTGATATCCAACAACAAAATAATGTGATCTATCAAATAGAGTGTAAGGGAGACGACGAACATACTTGTGATCAAATATATATAGGGACAACAAAGAGAGCACTATCTACTAGAATGGGTGAACACAAAACAGATATAATTAAAAGGAAAGAATCGACTGCACTTGCACAACACATACTTCAAACAGGCCACACAGCTGACTTTGAAAACGTCAAAATTATAGATAAAGAAAACATAGAAAGAAAAAGGTACACAAAGGAAAGTTTGCACATACAAAAGAAAATAAACAAAACTATGAATTTGAAGGAAGACACTGACAACATGAACGCGGGCTATAGAGTTGCCATTAATTGAGCTGTGATATTAAGTTAAGATGTTTTTTATTAAGTTTTGTGTTTAAATGTTTTATGTTACATGTTAAATGTTAAATGTTAAATGTAAAATGTAAATTTAATCCAGCTTAATGTAATAACGTCTATACTGTAAGTTCTTATTGTTTTTGGTGAAGTAATTGTGTAATAATTTTATGTTTTTTCATTAAATAGACGAATCCCTAGAAAAAGTCGACATATAATCGACGAAACGTCGGGAAAATTTAAATAAACTTGTTTTATTTATTCAACTATAGGCCTTATTAGCTTATTTAAAACAAAAAAACTTATTAAAAATTGGCCAAATATTAATTCTTTAAAAATTTTCATTTTCCCACATTGATGTCTGAAAATATATAGAAATAAATATATATAACATAACAAAAATTTTCTTTCAACTACTTTCATCTGCGTCTACAACAACCAACGACGCAATATCTACAGAGCCCCCTAGCATTGAGGAAATTACATGCGCTGTACAAAAACTAAAAAGAAA
The DNA here is from genome assembly GCA_021234595.1 of Delia radicum. Taxonomy (NCBI): domain Eukaryota; kingdom Metazoa; phylum Arthropoda; class Insecta; order Diptera; family Anthomyiidae; genus Delia; species Delia radicum. The sequence goes on from CM037853.1 coordinate 87,138,254, forward strand.
CAAAGCGCCAGGTGAAGATGGTATACCCACAGAGCTACTCCAAGCTAACCCAGCAATAGCCGCGGAAATCATACATCCATATATATATGATGCTTGGTTAAACGAACAGCTACCTAACACGTGGACAAAAGGTGAAATAATAAAGCTACCAAAGAAAAACGATCTGACTGAGTGTGATAATTGGAGAGGTATTACTCTGCTCAACACTGTATACAAGGTTATTGCTACCATAATAAATAACAGATTACACAGTATCGAAAAATCACTTCGTGACGAGCAAGCAGGCTTCCGACCACACCGCAACTGTGTAGATCAAGCCAATACGCTCCGTGTAATAATAGAGCAATCGGTCGAATGGAGAACACCGCTCTATTTAGTATTTATAGACTTTAAAAAAGCATTTGACTCAATAAAACGTAGTGCAATATGGGATGCACTAAAAGCAAAAGGTGTACCAACAAAATTGATAAATTTGATCAAAGCTATGTACAATAACACCACACTCCAAGTTCGTCACAATGGCATGACCAGTGAACCTTTCATGACAAACGCTGGAGTTAAGCAAGGTTGCCCTCTATCTCCATTATTGTTTGCCGTTGTCTTGGACGAGGTTATGATACAAGTATGCAGTAAAAGAAGGGGCATTGTCTGGGATCTCCAAAACCATCTAGAAGATTTGGATTTTGCTGACGATATTTGTCTCATATCGCACAAGTTTAACGATATGCAGAGCAAAATAAATGATTTGGTTGCGTTGGCAGATAGAGTGGGACTGGAAGTAAATTTTTCAAAAACACATGCAATGCGTATAAATAACACTACTGACAATCACTTTGTAGTACAAGAGCAACGCATAAAATATGTTAAATCCTTCTGTTATCTAGGATGCATGATGTCGATAGATGGAGGAGTGGAAGAAGACGTGTCACACAGGCTAAACAAGGCAAGGTCAGCTTTTGGTCGGTTAAATAAAACTTGGAGATCCCCTCAAATCTCGAGAAATACAAAGATCCGCATTTTCAATGCCTGTGTGAAATCCACACTACTCTATGGAAGCGAAACGTGGCTAATGACGAATACTATAGCGAAAAAATTGCAAGTTTTCATAAACAAATGTTTGCGCATAATATGTTGCATCTTTTGGCCTAACGTTATCACCAACATTGAACTATGGCGACTAACAAATGAGGAGCCCATAATACGCCAAATTGCAAGACGAAAATGGAAATGGATAGGCCACACATTGCGAAGACCAACTGGCAGCATCACAAGGACTGCATTGGAATGGAATCCCCAGGGTAGCCGACGCTCAGGCCGCCCTAAGAATACCTGGCGTAGAACAGTCCTACAAGAGCTTAATATCCAAAACAAATCGTTTGACGAAATTAAAGTTGTATGTAATGATAGAATAAGTTGGAATTTTCTTGTAAAAGCCCTATGTTCCCAAGTGGAATGAATAAAGGAAAAAAAAAAAAAAAAAAAAAAAAACTTTCATCAATGGTAGTCTAAATGATGCTTTCTTGTAAAGGACGCAACTGCCGAAGATAATTATAGAAACGAAACGAAAAAATAAACAAAAACAAACGAAACGAAAAAAACAACCCTTTTTTTTGCAATTAGAAAAAGGAACCATACTAAGATGTGTGTCTTTGTCTTTCGCTTTACTCTGTCTACATGTCTGTATATGTTTGTTTGCAATTTGACCACACTAGATTATTAATCTATTAACATTTATTATAGAAATACATATTAAATTTAAATATTTTCTTTTGTCTTTTATTTTATTAATAGACAATTATTTTCACAAGCCGGTGACAACGCAAAATTTAAGTTGTTTTAATCCTCAATTTTGTTTTATGTATGAAAAACAGATACAAAAGTCTTCCATGGTTGACTTTTTTATATGTCTTTTTAGAGTTGTACTTTTTAGTATCATTTTCCTCTTCTCTACTACATCTTGACATGCCGCGACATCTGCTTCATTCTGCGTATATCTTTCAATCTGGTTGTCGTCCACACTATTAATGTGCTTATCAGCACAATTTTTTTAGCAAAATTAATTAGTAAAACATTAGTATATTAGTAAAGCATTAGTATAAAACAGTTAACTGCTGAATAAGTATAACAAAAATTTTAGCTGAAAACACGATTTTAGCAAAAAAATTTGCTAAAAAATAGTATACCTGATTTACAAGACGTTTTACTAACTTTTGTACTAACTTATTTTTTTGAGTGTAACAAACATATAAACATACAAATACATACAAACATTGTCTTGTGTATGTGTTCTGTTTTTTAATCACAAAAACAAAAACTTTTCAATTTCAAAAACAAACGAAAACATCATTTTTTCAACGTCGTGTCCGTTAATATTAAAGGTTGTTTTAAAAGACTTTCTGTTGTTTTTACTACTTGTATCCTTTATTTTAACAATTTTTAAAAATAAATATCAAAATGAATTGAACATAATGGAAAATCAGTAGTACTTTCTTTTAAATGTGTTTTTAGTTAATTCAATATCTAAGTAGTTTTTAACGTAATTATATTGTGAGTGTATGTTTTTAATATAAAGAAAATCGGAAGACATGAGGTCAAAAAATGGCAAGTTGTTCATTATCTACCAAAGATTTAATGATATATCTATCTTAAGAGTTCTTGTTTATAAATATTGTTAGTTAAAGATTATACAACTTAAACACTTCAACCGCACCCACACACAAGTTATCTCATACAATAGCAGAATAATAGTTAGAGAATTGTTTAATAATTCAAAATTATGAACTAATTTATAAAATGTTTCTTCATTAAATGAAATGTTTATTTAATAATGTGAATATACGATACATACGTATGAGCGTTATTTTTGCATTATGCCAATATATAATATAACTCATACTCACAGGTGGCCGCAGACAACTAATTTGAATGATGTGAACATCCAAGCGTATGAGTAATATTTATATATTAAATGCACATTATTTACATGGGTCATCTAATTATATTTTAACTATTCGAAATGAAAAGCATAAAAATATATGTAAATTTGCATAACAAAATTAAAACTTTTAACCAATTTTTGTCGGTTAAGTGGAAATTCATGAGCTTTAATTCGTGCCTGAACAAATAATAAATATTAAAAACACATATCATACGAGTATCACTGTTATCAAAAAATTTAATAATTTTAATTTCTTCTTTGCCAAAAATTTTGCCAAATTTTAATTTTCATTTGAATTTAGAGAACGAAGAAATTAGTGATTATAACAAAAATTTGTTTCTTGATTTATGAATTCAATTGACTTTCAGAAAATTCTATGTAAAAATCATCCTTCTTAACGTCGTGGAAAAACTACTAAAGCTTTGAATTTTATGAATGGCGTTAGGTTCCTCTTCTCTTTGAAAATTAATACGGGAAGAACAAAAAGGGGAAGCCCCTCACGACCTGCATATACAATTTTGTGTTAATTCCCAGACGAAAATTCCAGAAAGAAATAGAAAAAATAGCATCCCTAAACCAATGAAGTAATGAACTGGAAATTTGGTATGAAGGTTCCTCTGCCCGTGTAGATAACCGATAAGATGAGATTTTCGGAAATTTCCTTGGAGACGAAAAAAAGGGATTTTAATTTTCTCCTTCTTAACGTCCTGTTGAAAAATTAATATATTTTTTTTTTTTTTTTATTAATTAATAATCATATAATTACAAATTATATACTATTACCATGACCGAGCACTAGCTACTATAGCTTTCGGCGCGTTGTAGCGAAAACAGGGAATCGAACCCACGACCCCCCCACTGATAAGCCAGTACGCTACCAACTAGCCTACTGGGGCGCAAATTTTGATATATGGGCTTATGTCAAATATTTTTAAATGCTTTGAAACTGATATTATTTCGCAATAACTTTCGCAATTTTCATATTTTAAAAAGCGGGCTATGCGATCGGAGTGCAACATTTTAGGGCCATAGGTCTATATTTCTAACTGTTATCGTTACGTAAAGTTGTAAAATTAAAAAAAAAATCGTTTGAAACACGCTCACTTTTTTTTTCTTTTTATTTTTTTGTTTAAACTTTTGGTTTCAATTTGGGAATACAAAAATCTCCCAACACTTTAGAGATAATATAAATTCAACACTTATTGTCGTGCCATCACCTAACAAATAAGACAGTCGAAAATTGAAACAAATTTTTTCAGTTTATAAAGTTTTGATGTTTTTTGAAACGGGCACTGATGCCCCTTCATGTAATACAAATTTGAAAACAATGGTTCGTTAATGTTGAAATTCTTCACAGTTGGAGGTATGTCGTGTTAATGTGCTCTTAACAGATAAAAAGTACCATCCTAACAAAAGCTGAAAAACATGAGCGTGAGTTTGGTGCAAAAAGCTGGATTTCCCAGAGACACATTCGCTGTTTAGTTTTAAATAGGCCAGTTTGCTGCGTTAACTGAGTTTTTTTTTGTTATTTTACAACACAAAAAAATTTCATACTTTGTTTTTGCTTTTTTATATAGCAAACAATAATATTGACAGATTTTAAAAACGTAGAAATAATAGTGGAAACGCATATAATTGATCGCCATTACACATTTTTTTTTCAATACGGACTGTGTCCAAAAAAATTAGCTCTTTTATCTAACGTTTCGCTCCGGCACATCAACACTGTTGCGCGAAATTATTCAAAAGTAACATTATTTGTACGATTTGTCAACGCTTTAAGGAGTTTACTAGATTTAAATATCAATAAAAACGACAATATTTGAGCAATTATAAAAAAATAAATAAATGGTTTATTCAAAAAAACTAATTTTTCAATAGAAACCCACAATACTAAGTATTATTCTAAAAAATATAATTCAGAATTCGGACTACCATGGCAACCCTGTTAACCATTTCATTACAGTCCTTTTATAAAGGCAAAATCGTATGACATCTAGTGTTCTATAAATCGACTTTCGACTAATCGGCCTTTTAGACTTTTCATCGGGAAAAAGTCGAATTTTGCGCAGAAAAAGCGCAAAATTATGTCAAATCCTATAAACAGTTCCGATTTGGATATATTGTGCCCAATTGTAAAGAAGAAGTAAGGGGCTTTCGATCGGAGCATATAACTATGAATTTTTAAGCCTTCAAGTAATATTACTTATCGGGCCACTTAGTTTGCGACCGAAACCTCTTCTATATAAAAACTCATTATTTCACAAAAAAAAAGTAAAATTTTAAATTCACTAAAACATACCAAAAGACTAAATAAAAAAATTTACATAATTTTTGTCAGTAAAATGTCGACCCGTATTATGTGACAAAATGATTGAAATAGTTTTGTACAACATTTAGGGTTTTTTTTGGTAAAAGATTTAAGGGAGAAAGAAAAAATTAACAATGTTAATAATGATGACGAGACAATGATGACAACGAAAATGAGAAGGAGTAAAGAAAAATTATTCTCATCTAGTAGGATAAGCATGTAAATTAACTACAAAATAAAGCTTTTTTAAAACTAAAAAAAAAAAACGAAAAAGAATGTATGAAATTTAGGATGAACTAAAGAAAAATAAAAAATTACACAGTCAGAGAAATAACTGAAGTTTACAATACAAATCCAAGGAAGTTACAATACAAATCCCAAAAAATAGATTAGGTCTTTAAAAATATTACTGAAATATACAAAAAAAAAACCAAAAAACTACTGAAGATTACTTGGTTGAGCATGAAATGATGAGTACACATTTTGCTCTTCTTCACTCTTGATGCAGAAACTAATAACTAAAATTTATGTACACTATAAGTTTGTTTACTTTAGTTATTTCGTTGACTGTGCAGAACGTTGAGGGTATTGCAAAATAACGGACATAAAAAGTAAAAAGTATACGAAAAAAAAATAGAAAATAAGCAAATAAATAAAAAAAATAAATTCTGTGCTAAAAAAAATTCAAAACACATCCATCATTTTGGAATGCTTCAACGAAAACCAGGCAATGTCAGTTATTTTCTTCTTTCGTCCGTCGGTCTGTCGGTCTGTCTATTACACAGTCTGTTAGTCTTACAAATTCGTTTCCCAACTAACACAAATACCCACATTTTATGATGTGTAAGTAGAGTAAATAATGTTGGTATTTTTGCAAAAGGATTTAATCACTAAAAATCTGGACGCAATTAAGAACCCAGTTAAAAAGAGACATGATTGTTTAGATGCGCTGCACTATGGTTTCAAAGACAACTTTTCTTGGCCAAAATTTAATTTTTCTCACATTAATAATCTTTAATAAGGACAAAAAAGTGCGCCCCGGTAGGCTAGTTGGTAGCGTGCTGGCTTATCAGTGCGGGGGTCGTGGATTCGATTCCTACCAGAGGCACAGGTCTGTTTTCGCTACAACGCGCTGAAGGCCATAGTAGCTAGTGCTCGGTTAGGGTAATAGTATATAATTTGTAATTATATGATTATTAATTAATAAAAAAAATAAGGAAAAAACCTGAATGTTAAAATAATGTAATATTAAATTTTTTTTTTTTTAAATTGCTACTTAAAATATGCCTAAAAAAAAATTATATAAATTAATAGTTATAAGATCAATTAAAAAACATAAACATTTTTTTCCTTATGTCAGATTTTGCTTCTTTAGCAATTTTTTAAGAAAATTAATTATTTCCAGAACACATTTTAGTTTAAAAATTCCGATTTATTTCAATTTAATAGCGAAATACTGTTAAAAATAGGCACTAAATCGAGAGTTCGATTTACTATATATTAATATAATATTACTTAAAGTAAATTTCAAGTAAAGCAGCATCCTTGGTCCTTTATTATTTAATATTTTTATAAACGACATTAGCGATTGCTTTAAAAATTCAAAATTTTTAATGCATGCTGATGATCTCAAAATTTTCAAGCCAATTTTTTCTGTAAGGGACGTTTTCGACCTTCAGGAAGACTTGAATAATCTAGTTCATTGGTCAAATTGTAATGGTTTCGTCTTTAATATTTCTAAATGTTATAGTATATCTTTTCATAGACGTCGAAATATTATAATTTCTGATTACAGAATGTTTGGTAATGTATTGTCATCTGTTGATGAAATTTTGGACCTTGGTGTAGTTTTTGATATTAAATTATCATTCACCAGTCATTTAAATTGTATTGTACCAAAAGCTTATTCGCTTTTAGCATTTATTCGACGTAATTTGGATAAATGTTTTGATCACATAACGAAGAAAGTTGTTTATACTTCGTTTGTTAGATCTAGATTGGAATATTCTTCATTTATTTGGAGTCCTAATGCTGCTCTTCATATTGGTCGTATTAAGAGAATTCAAATAAAGTTTGTCAAGTTTGCACTACCATGTTTTAATTATCCGAATCATTTAAACATTCCTTCTTTTTCTAGCCCTTCTTACGCAGATAAATGTGAGTTTATTTCTTTAAAAACTCTGGAAACACGTCGTATTATTGCTAGTTTAACTTTTTCACATGGTATTATTTGTGGTGTTATTGATTCTCCTGAGCTATTCGAGTTAATTTCAATATATGTTCCACCAAGAAGTTTTATAAATATAAGTAAATTTTCTCATAATGATAAACAATGATAGAAATGGTAATGGCATGTCATTACCTTTCCCACTACCAGTAATGATATCTTCTTACTCTCTGCATTACTTTCCCGATGAAAAAAGTTCTGATATTGGTATATATATAGTCATATATAATTCCATATCACATCATATATCAGGTGATCCGAAAAATGGCATACATAACTTTATCTCATGAGATCCCATGGGATATTATTAGATATAACTTGATAAGAAAAATGGGTCTATCTAATTTGATCAAGTAATATCTAATTTGACAAAATTTGATCTTCATAAAATTCTTTAGAAATCCGCGCTTCAATTTTGCTTCTCATTTTAAATAAGAAAATAAAAATTAAATTCAAATCAATGAATTGGAAAATTAGACATGATTTGATTTTGAGTTATACACTGAGTGTCATAGCTATAACATCATTTTGTTTTCCACATATTTGGTAAACAACTGAGTCGATCTCTGTCTTAGCTCTCGATTGATGCAACACAGAAAGTTGTTATTGTACGTTGTAGTTTTTGGTTTTATTATAAATTCAACCAAATTTAAGTCCAGTCTTGATTTTTTAAAAATCCTACTTATTATATTGAAGACAAATAATTTTGATAGAAATAAAGTTAATTTCATATTATGGTTTTCTCGGCCAAATCCGATTCGGTTCTTTTTTGTTATAAAGCTTTTTTTCTTTGGGCTTTTAATTAATTATTTTAAGATTTTTCAACTGTAAATGTTTTTTTTTTACTTATAAAATATTATTTATTCTTCTAACTTTGAACTTTTTTTCAAAAGTGTAGCTTTTCTAATCTTTTACTTTTGCTTTTTTCCAAATTGCTTTAGATTAAATACATTGAATTTTGTTTTTTTTTTGTGTTCTCTGATAGTTATATTTAAAAGTGATAGATTTTTTTGCGAATTTCTACCATATACAAAAGTACGACAATTTTTCTATTTAATTTTAACACACATATTGATATATAATTATATGTGGTACAATATATAGTTATAATATAAAAATTATAGAATTTGTTTGGTTTTACTGTTATATAACTATATATGGAATATATATGATCTGATATATAGCTATATCGATTACATATGATGAGATATAAATATATATAACATAAGATATAATGATATATGATTATATATAGCGCCATATAAGAAATGTTTGTAAAAATAAGTATGAGATGTAAGTATATATTGGTATATATGGCCACATATATAATAAGATACCACTATATATAAACTTTTTTCGTCGGGTTAACACAAACAAGGACTTACTAATAACTAGTTAATGTTTTTTTTTTTTTTTTTTTTTTTTTAATTTAACCAATACTCAGGGGATGCCCCCTACTCATGCAGTGCATTGTATTGATCAGGAAAATAAGGTATGGGAAGGAGGAAAGAGGGAGTAGTGTTTGTGGATATTTGATTTAAATTTTTCTAAATTGTAAGTAACAGGGAAGACTTCTGCGGGAAGTTTGTTCCACATACGAATCGTTCGACTAAAAAACGAATTTTCTCTGTAATGCGTTGTGCGAAACACAGGACAATCAACTACAAACGGATGTGCTCTACGAGATAAGCGAGTATTACGAATAAAAACTAGTGCTCGTGGAATAAGTTCACTTATCTCAGATGAGCATCTCCCATGGTAATATCGATAGAAAAGTGTCACACAACCCACATTCCGACGATGCTCCAATGAATCAATAGAGTTGGATACACTACTGTCATTGATAAGCTTCACCGCCCTCCCCTGAACACGGTCCAGAAGCTTCAGAATAGACAATGGAGCCCCTGCCCATATATGAGAGTTGTATTCCATTTTTGGCCGGATATAGCTGGTATAAATAGTAAGGAGATCGGATGGAGTGAAGTAAGTCTTGCACCGTTTTAGAAAACCGAGACACTTGAATGCCTCTTTCGACACTTGAAATACGTGCTTATTCCAACGGACATCACACTGTATTCTCATGCCCAGAACATCAAGAGTATCCGATTCCTCAATACCTATACCATCCATAGTTACAGATGACAATGTCAATTCCACAGCCCGTCTGTGGGTTAACATGCAACATTGGGTCTTGCGTGCATTAAAATCGACCTTATTCGCGCGACCCCACTCGGAGATTGTAGAAAGGTCTTGATTGAGTGTGTCATTCATGTTCTGGCCGCATGCCCTCTATCTCCAAAGAGTTTGGCCTGTGATCGAATGAAAATGAATGACAAATGTTGCTGTCATCTGCAAAAGATGCTAGTTTAACTTTTTCACATGGTATTATTTGTGGTGTTATTGATTCTCCTGAGCTATTCGAGTTAATTTCAATATATGTTCCACCAAGAAGTTTTATAAATATAAGTAAATTTTCTCATAATGATAAACAATGATAGAAATGGTAATGGCATGTCATTACCTTTCCCACTACCAGTAATGATATCTTCTTACTCTCTGCATTACTTTCCCGATGAAAAAAGTTCTGATATTGGTATATATATAGTCATATATAATTCCATATCACATCATATATCAGGTGATCCGAAAAATGGCATACATAACTTTATCTCATGAGATCCCATGGGATATTATTAGATATAACTTGATAAGAAAAATGGGTCTATCTAATTTGATCAAGTAATATCTAATTTGACAAAATTTGATCTTCATAAAATTCTTTAGAAATCCGCGCTTCAATTTTGCTTCTCATTTTAAATAAGAAAATAAAAATTAAATTCAAATCAATGAATTGGAAAATTAGACATGATTTGATTTTGAGTTATACACTGAGTGTCATAGCTATAACATCATTTTGTTTTCCACATATTTGGTAAACAACTGAGTCGATCTCTGTCTTAGCTCTCGATTGATGCAACACAGAAAGTTGTTATTGTACGTTGTAGTTTTTGGTTTTATTATAAATTCAACCAAATTTAAGTCCAGTCTTGATTTTTTAAAAATCCTACTTATTATATTGAAGACAAATAATTTTGATAGAAATAAAGTTAATTTCATATTATGGTTTTCTCGGCCAAATCCGATTCGGTTCTTTTTTGTTATAAAGCTTTTTTTCTTTGGGCTTTTAATTAATTATTTTAAGATTTTTCAACTGTAAATGTTTTTTTTTTTACTTATAAAATATTATTTATTCTTCTAACTTTGAACTTTTTTTCAAAAGTGTAGCTTTTCTAATCTTTTACTTTTGCTTTTTTCCAAATTGCTTTAGATTAAATACATTGAATTTTGTTTTTTTTTTGTGTTCTCTGATAGTTATATTTAAAAGTGATAGATTTTTTTGCGAATTTCTACCATATACAAAAGTACGACAATTTTTCTATTTAATTTTAACACACATATTGATATATAATTATATGTGGTACAATATATAGTTATAATATAAAAATTATAGAATTTGTTTGGTTTTACTGTTATATAACTATATATGGAATATATATGATCTGATATATAGCTATATCGATTACATATGATGAGATATAAATATATATAACATAAGATATAATGATATATGATTATATATAGCGCCATATTAGAAATGTTTGTAAAAATAAGTATGAGATGTAAGTATATATTGGTATATATGGCCACATATATAATAAGATACCACTATATATAAACTTTTTTCGTCGGGTTAACACAAACAAGGACTTACTAATAACTAGTTAATGTTTTTTTTTTTTTTTTTTTTTTTTTAATTTAACCAATACTCAGGGGATGCCCCCTACTCATGCAGTGCATTGTATTGATCAGGAAAATAAGGTATGGGAAGGAGGAAAGAGGGAGTAGTGTTTGTGGATATTTGATTTAAATTTTTCTAAATTGTAAGTAACAGGGAAGACTTCTGCGGGAAGTTTGTTCCACATACGAATCGTTCGACTAAAAAACGAATTTTCTCTGTAATGCGTTGTGCGAAACACAGGACAATCAACTACAAACGGATGTGCTCTACGAGATAAGCGAGTATTACGAATAAAAACTAGTGCTCGTGGAATAAGTTCACTTATCTCAGATGAGCATCTCCCATGGTAATATCGATAGAAAAGTGTCACACAACCCACATTCCGACGATGCTCCAATGAATCAATAGAGTTGGATACACTACTGTCATTGATAAGCTTCACCGCCCTCCCCTGAACACGGTCCAGAAGCTTCAGAATAGACAATGGAGCCCCTGCCCATATATGAGAGTTGTATTCCATTTTTGGCCGGATATAGCTGGTATAAATAGTAAGGAGATCGGATGGAGTGAAGTAAGTCTTGCACCGTTTTAGAAAACCGAGACACTTGAATGCCTCTTTCGACACTTGAAATACGTGCTTATTCCAACGGACATCACACTGTATTCTCATGCCCAGAACATCAAGAGTATCCGATTCCTCAATACCTATACCATCCATAGTTACAGATGACAATGTCAATTCCACAGCCCGTCTGTGGGTTAACATGCAACATTGGGTCTTGCGTGCATTAAAATCGACCTTATTCGCGCGACCCCACTCGGAGATTGTAGAAAGGTCTTGATTGAGTGTGTCATTCATGTTCTGCCGCATGCCCTCTATCTCCAAAGAGTTTGGCCTGTGATCGAATGAAAATGAATGACAAATGTTGCTGTCATCTGCAAAAGAGTAGATAGGGTTGATGGTCTGACCAAGAAGGTCATTAATAAAAATAAGAAAAAGGGTAGGAGAAAGAACAGAACCTTGCGGTACCCCTGAATTTAGCTGAAACTCGTTTGATGAGACCCCATCTAAAACAACACGTATAGTGCGGTCTCTGAGAAAACTCGTTATAAATCGAGAGAAGACATTACCGACACCAAAAGCAACTAGCTTAGTCACGAGTGCCCCGTGCCACACACGATCGAACGCCTTAGAAATATCTAGAGCAACCACTTTACTCTCACCAAAGCGGTGGATTGACCGGCTCCAACGTTCCGATAGAAACGCCAACAGGTCTCCCGTAGATCGACCACTACGGAAGCCATACTGCCGATCATTTAAAAGTGAATTGGTCTCTAAATATTTCACAAGATGGTGGTTAACCATGGTCTCCATCACTTTGGAGAGCGCAGAGCAAATTGCGATTGGGCGGTAATTTTCAGGGTTGTTAGCCGCACCCTTTTTAGGGATAGGCTGGACATTGGCCACCTTCCAGCATGAGGGGAAAATTCCCGCACGGTACGAAGAGCTGAAAAGTTTTGCCAATGGACGTGCCAACGTTAAAGAGCACTGTTTCAGCACCAGTGCTGATATGCCATCCGGCCCCGGTGACTTATTTACGTTGAGATCCGCAAGAACCCTTTTGACTGCCCGGGCCCGAAAGAAAATCGAAGGCATAGTATATGATAGCCTTTCGAGAACGGGCAGTGGTTGATCGCTTTCCGGCAAGAAAGAATTTCTTGCAAAAAGTTCAGCGAAAAGGTTGGCCTTATCAACCGGGTCAGTGAATGATTGATCGTCCTTTAAAAGAGTTGGAATAGAAGAACTAGCATTATCCCTTACTCTTTTAACAAACGACCAAAAGGTCTTACTGCCCCGAGGAGCAGAAAGAACTTTGGCACGTAGACGCTGTTCGTATAAAACCTTTTCGCGTCTAAGTACCTTGGCACACTCGGTTCTCGCCTTTTTGCGGTGCAGATCAGTAACGGCGTTCTTATTCGAACGCCAATTACTAAACGCTGCCTCTCTGGATCTGACTGCATTTTTGCACGTCTGGTTAAACCAACACTTGTGTTTTGATTTAGCCGAAATATGCTTCGTTGGAATAAAAAGTTTCATTCCTAGCATAATAATATTGACTACCATTTCTGCAGCGGCATCGACGTTGTCGTCGAGAAAACAGATTTTCCAGTTAAAATGCCGAAAGAAATCGTTGAGCTCGGCCCAACGAGCTTTTTCATAGAGGAAAATAGAGCGTTTTGGCGCTAAGTTGGAAACGCTACGAAGAGTAGAATATGAAAAAGATGCAGAAATAGTACTGTGATCCGAATTGCCGAGAGGTGCAAGTATTTTCACTTCGTACTTTTCAGGGTGAGAAGTGAGGAAGAGGTCGAGAGTGTTCCGCGATTGCCCTTCAACACATACATTGTGTGTTGGCTCATTCACAAGTTGCGCAAGATCATTATGCGCGGCGAAAAGCTCAACGTATTGGCCCTCGGGAGTTGTATGACTCGAATGGCGAATCCAGGATGAGTTGTGGATATTAAAATCACCAGCAACAACGATTTCACTATTCGGACAACTCTCCAAGATTTTCGAAATTGAATCGGAAAGGGCATCGAAGCCATCAAGGGATTTAGCCAATTCCGTGTTTGGACTTCTATATAGAAACCCGAAGTGCAATATGTGCGACCTGATCTGGAATTTAACCCAAAGAGAGCTAAATTCCTTATCATTACAGTGCAACTGATGCTGGTACACAACATCATCGCGAATGTACATTGCAAGGCCCCTATGTAGAGAAAAAAGGGATAGAAGGTGATACCCAGGTATGTGAAAATCGTGTGGATCAGCATCCTCACAAACCTGAGTTTCACATAAGGCGAAAACATCCGGCCTATGAAAACGAATGTGAGCATATACAGAAAAGTAATTCGCTCTCAGTCCGCGTATGTTGCAGAAGTCTATACAAAATCTGCCTGTCATAACAAAATAAGAAAAAAATAAAATCAATATTCCTTACGAGTGTATATGGAACACAGTAGTCGAAATTGTTGCTGTAATTGGTTCTTTAATGACCAGTGTTATACCTTTGTCAGTAAACAACCAAACAACAATTTGACTCCCCGCCCCCTATACACCGTAGACAATGGAATCGGAAAGGACAATGAATGTGATAAAATTGATTTTGTTTTTTATGAAATGATTCATAAATACTATGAAACTTTACATTTGATGAAAATCTATGAAACATGTCATAGATTTGATGATGCTTTTCCTATGATTGTATGAAAAATGTTTAAAAAAAACTTGTTTACGCCCCTATTTCCCTGCCCATTTTATACACTATCCGTGAAATTTGCGGGTAATAAAATTCCGTTCCGCTATATATTGTCCTCTAAAACATAACTAAATATTAAAGAAATCTGAATTCTCACTCGGGAGAGTTCGCTTGTAAGTACTAACTCTCGAACGCTAAATTAATCCCTTTATTATTTCACACCTTAATCTGGAGAATGAGTCCAAATTTTAGGTGAACATGCTTTTATGTATTTGATTGTACATCAGTAAACGTTACAGTTAACGAACATTTTGTGAAACATTAAAATGAAAATGAGAAAAACTGTTCAAATCCAACAAGCTAACCGTTTATCAGTTGGGTGACATTTTAGTAGCAAACAAGCATAGGGAGACAAGGAAGTTAAGTGCCCTCATGCATAATTTTTCTCCTAAACTTAACTCGAAGAAGATTTATAACTGTGCGTTTATCAACTAACAGCTTAGTCTTGATTTCGTTCTTCGATTTTGAAGAAACTGTACACACATGGTCTGAAATTATAAATAGCATAACAAAATTGAGTCGAACGAATAGTTTAAATTTTTTTTTATTTGAATGTGAGAATAATCGATAGTGTCCGACCGAGTACTCGGCTTCGGCTTCGGCCGAACTACCGAACTTTTTATGATTATTTATAAAAAGCACAAATAAATAACAACTGTGGTTATATTTACTTTTCAGAATTTACAAAAAAAAAAACTACATAAAAAATACAACGTTGAATATGATAGAATACCAAAAAAAAACAACGATATTTAAATATCAATGTGTGTGAAAAAATTTCAAAAAGCCAAAAGAGTATAAAAAAAAAATTTCCAGAAATATACCTACAAGACTTATAAGCAAATAATAAAATTTAATGCGAAATAATTAAATAAAAAAAAAAAAAAATTCGAGTGGTTAGTAATCCTAAAAAGAGAATAACAGGTTCATCAATTTGGGATAGACATGATGCAGTACCAGACTTAGAAGTAGCAGAACCAAACGAAAATTTTATTGAAAAAGAAATAAAAATGTTTATTACGGAGCCTTTAAGTCCCGAAATATAAATATATTTGAGTATTGAAATTCAAGTCCTTTTACAAATTTAAAAGCTGTAGCAATAAAATATTTATCAGCCCCACCAACTAGTGTAGCTAGCGAACAGGTTTTAAGCGCTGCCGGACAGCTGTATTCTGATAGACAAAGCAATTCACATGGTGTGAATGCGGAAAAAATGCTTTTCTGTCATTACAATATCAAACTTTTTAATATTAAATATTAAAGTTTAAATTTTTTTTTTCTATATCGACTTAAAAACCGATCAACTATTTTTCTTTGATAAATATAGTACAAATATTTTATTCTTTTTTTGTACATAAAATAGTACAACTATTTTCCAAATATGATTTTTTAAAAAAATAAACCTATAAATTTGTATTTTGTTTATGCTTTTTGGTTTAAATTTATTGATCTAAAAAAACAATTTATATTTTTTTTTTATTAAAACAAAAAGTTCGACTTCGGCCGAACATTGATATTATGGCCGAAGTTCGGCTTCCGCCGAAAAAAATTTGTTCGGTCGGACACTAATAATCGATTAAATACTCTAATGAATTGAGATAGTTTTTTGTTGTGATATAAAAAAAAATTACACAAAATATAAAATTTTGACTTTTTTGTTAGCAAGAGGCCAACAAAAAAACGGCTAACCCCCAATGATGCAATATTTCATTCAAGACGAAAAATTCAGATATTCAACATTTTGATAACAAAAACATATTTTCCCTTTACGTGAATTATGCTTTTAGCCATAAAATCAATATCATGGAATGCATTGCCTTGGTCGATTCCTATGTACTCGAAATTTCATGGCTTGTCGAATATTCTACAAACATATTTTTTTTTAATTAATTCATAGATATTTGAATTACAACGCCATTGTTTAAGTAAAAACAAATCCTTTATTTTTTTTTATTAATTTATGCAGAAATTAGAAAAAATTAATCGCTCTATATAGATATATTTTCTCAAAGTTTGGTCATAAACTAACTAGTCATTAAAGTTTGGACATGATACACTCAGGGAAAAATATTCATCATATTTATGAAAAACTTCTTAAATATGAAGAAAAACTTCACTGATTTTTGTCCAATGTAACACTTCATAAATATGATGAAATTGTGTCATAAAAGAGAAAATTGGTGGCAGACTTCTTCATATTTATGAAATGTTTCATAAATATGACGAAGTTTCATAACTTTTTATGAATGCTTAATAAATATTATGAGACATTACTTGTATAGGATGATGCTTCTTCATAAGCTTTTATGAAATGTTTCATAAATATTGTTATATTGTACATTCCTTAAAGTTAAAAATTTAAAATTGAAAAATACAATTTTCTATTTAAAAATTGTGAAATTCTATATTACATTAATTCTATTAAAAATTTAGAACAACTCAAATAAGATTTAATTGAAGTTTCAGAATTTTTAATAATTTCTCGTAGATTTTGAGATTTAAAAAAATTAAATTGCAAATGATACTTTCTATATTTCAAATCAAAAATAAATATTTAAATTTATGATTTCTGAATTTCACTATTTTTTATAAAAATTTATTTTCACAAAGTTTATGAAATAATGAAGGTCAATGAAACATTTGTCACAAATTTTTATGAAACTCTTTATCACATTTATGACGTTTTCATAATTGATGACATACGATTTATGAAACAATTTCATCATTATGATGAAACTTTTTTCCCTGAGTGTAGCTAAAAAATTTTGGTGTGATTGATTGATATATTACCCTTATCCTTAAAATACCGATAACGATAAAGAACGTTACAACTAAAAATACCGATACCGAAATAACCATGGATGGTAACCAAAAAATAATGAAAATAGCGTTACCCTTGTAAGGGTAACGCTATTTTCATTTATTTCGGTAACGTTATTTTAGGGGTAACGATATTTTAGTTATTTCAGTAACGGGTTTTTAGAGTAAAGGGGTATTTTATTTATTTCGGTAACGGTATTTTACTGATAACGATTTTTTAGTTATTTTGGTAACGGTATTTTAAGGGTAACGTTAGTTTAGTTTTTTAGGTAATGTCAATGCACATCGATAGTTTTTGCTCAATTATTCCCGAATTCTAATGTCTGTTTAGTTTATGATCAAACTTCTTGTAAATATATATATATTCTGCTACTTTTTTTTCAAATCTTGTCCGATTATTTCGGTAACGGTATTTTAAGGATAACGCTATTTCAATTATTTCGGTAACGGTATTTTAGCAATAACGATATTAGTTATTTCGGTAACGGTATTTTAAGGATATTGATATTTTAGTTATATCGGTAATTGTATTTTACGAATAACGATATTTCAATTATTTCGGTAACATTATTTTAGAGATACATATAGCCAACCTTTTAAAATATATGTTTTAAGTTGCAAGTCGTCATGTTGTTTAGTATTTTTTTTTTCCTCCATCAAAAATAAACGATCTAAGAAAATTTGTAAACATGGACAAATTTGGTCACCGTTATGTAATTCAATACTTTCATTTGAAATGTCTCAGTCCAATCAATATTAAAGCCGAGCTAGATTCTTCTCTGGGGAAGTCTGCTGCTTCGTTTACGATTATAAAATATTAGGTGGTAGAGTTAAAACGAGGCCTTACGTGCTGACAAGACGAACACCGTCGTGTTCGAAAAATTGAGGTGTCCAGGAACTGTTAAGAAAATCCACAAAATGTATGATTGTAGGCTGAAGGCACATGAAAATTTGGAGATGAGAAAGCTATGCGTTTGCTCACAATACTACATAAACAGCGTCGTAAAGATGTTGTGAAGATAATGGCTAAAATTACGCACCTTATTCGGCAGATTTAGCTCCCTCGGATTATATTCTAATTCCAAACTTGAAAAATGGATCGACGGTAAAAGACTTGCCAACAATGATGAGTTGGAGTCTGCGGTTGATGGCTAAGAAATAAAGAAAATTTTTTCACAACTTTGTTGTGTTTTCTTAGATAGGTCGACTAATTTTGGGACCGCCCTCGTATCGTTACCGAAATAAAGGAAAATAACGTTACCCTTACCGATAACCCCATCGAATCGGCTACCATCCATGCAATTTACCCTTAAAAAATTCGCTGTTTCCTGAATTTGTTTCCAAAATAATGTTATTTTAATCTAAAACGACTTTAACGCTTCCAATCGTTTTTATTATTATTTTTAGATAAAATAATTTTTTTATGATTTCTCGTGTAAAACTTCATATTCTTATACCAATATTTCATTCGCTAAAATTGCGAAAGGAATAATCACCTAAATAGGCTTCCGATAGTTTAGTTTCCCCACATTCCAGAGTCGTGTCGTAAATGTTTTGACTTTTAAAAAAAGTTCTGGCAAATTTTTGTGATCTGCCGCTAGACCGGTGACTTTGTTTCGTCGAACTTATACAGGACATGTCAGAGAACTGTACTTTTGAAAGTGGTAGGTCGAACTTTAATTTACATTTTGTTCGATTGAACGACAAACTGTAGATTCATACTTAATTTTGACTTTTTTTTTTAATTTAGGCCATTATTTTTTTCGCCGTCAACATTTTTTAACCCAATAAACTTCATTATCCTCCTATGACACTTAACATCCACTACAACTACGCAATCTCATATTCAATCACCATCGCAAAAAGCAAAAAAAGTAAAATATTAAAAAACAAACAAAAAAAAACTTACCTTTGTAACAATTTAGAACTACGTTCATCCATGGGCGGATATTGTCGACCCTTTGATTTACCCAAACATTTATTGCGTTTCTCAGTAACCACCTGACAGAAGAAACCTTTTTTCACATCGTAACGCAAATGATTTGAATAGTCGAAGGCGGGCTGGATTTTCAAAAAGCGTTGCAAATCATTCATTACATCAACAGGATTAAGACGCAATTGTTCACCATCTATGATGTGCAACTGTTGCGCAGGATAATAGGAGAGCCAACGTTCCAGGTGTTGTGCGTATTTACCAGGATTAAGGCAGCGATTACGTAAATCCCTGAGTGCTTTTGGTGCCGAATCGGATGCCGTTATGACCTGCAAATAAAGAAAAAACACACCAATGTAAAAAAAAGCTCATTTAAGAGTATGATTACAAAAAAAAAACCTGGGATTGGACAAAACAAAAAATGTGAATGAATGAAAGAAAAAAAAAATATGTACAAAGGTGAAATGTAAAAACAGATTATCTTGTTGGAGTTCATAAAATACTTGTAGTATTAAAAAAACAACTCTAGAATGTAATGTGTAATAGTGTTAAACAAAAGTTAAGTGACTATTTTTTATATTCCAGCTATTTTTTGTTCCGTTTCTTTGTTGGCTTAAAGTAGTTTTTATACTTCTTAAGTTGATGCTCATGACGGATAAAGTATTTAATATTTACGCTTTAACTTAAACGACTATCAGCCATGGTCAAGAGTGACACAAAGTATTTGTTCATTTATTGTAAAATAGGAAAAACTATTTTACGAAAAGATTGACCAAGATTGTGTCAGTGTTAGGTAGAAAATGCTATATAACATAATATTTCGCCAACGACTGTATGTACAACATTATTACAAATTTAAATGATTTGGTTTATAAGGAGTCAACAGCCCTGAAAGGACCTCTGCCGTGTCTGGTTAAACTAGTAGTTAATGCAGATCTAATACTATTTCCCATTGCGTTGGGTTAAGCAATAAAATGCAAAAATAGCCAACAAACGTGACAATTGACCTAAAAGAACCTATCCTGTGACAGGTACACTGACTATATTTTGAATTTGTATTGTTAACGGGTTTTTTCTTAATGTTTTTCGTTTTTCTAGAGATAGGTAAATGAGCAGAATTTTGCGTGATTCACGTGAATTCCGTGTGAGTAAATACTAATTTTATTCTCGTGGACGTGAGTGAGTGTGAGTATGAAAAAATTCTACGTGAGTGTGCGTGAGTAAAATGTTTGTGTGAGTAAGTGTGCGTGAGTAGTTTTACCAAAAAAAAAAAAAAAAAATAAATAAGTTAGTTAGTTGGTAAATAAGTAAGTCCACTAATCACTCTGAAATCACTCACGTTTTAAAATAGTCGTTTGTGTGTGATATTTTACAGGGCTAGAAACAGTGTGTTACCATTTCACCGTATACACCCCCAATTAATTGACCCCCTTCTCTATAAAAAAATCCCCCCAATGATCGCCTACGTCACTTTTGGACATATGCTGCGTGTCACCAGAGACCGGTCCCTTTCCCTACACTTAGGGAAACTAGTTTCATCTTATTGACGAAATTGTATCATAAATCGTTTGTCGTCAATTATTTAGCATATTTTAAACGTTTTCATAGATATGATAAAGAGTTGAACAAAAATTTATATCAAATGTTTCATAAATCTCCAACATTTCATAAAAAAGTTTCATAAACCGAGTAAACATATTCTTGTTTTGGTTTCTTATCAATTGAAATTTAGAATTTCCATTTAAAATTTAGCATTCATTAATAGTAATTAAGAATTTTCATTTGAAATTAAGAAAATATAATTTGAGGTTTTCTATTAAAAATTCAGAAAGCATCAATTGAAAGTCAGAAATTGTAATCAGTTGATGTGTTCTATTTTTTTGCATATAATTTTGTCGTAGAAATGGAAATGTTTTAAATTTCAATTGAAAGTTCTTAACATAATTTATTTTTTCTGAATTTAAAAAAAAAAAATTAATATCAATTGATACTTTATGCATTTCAATTTCAAATTCTATGTTTTAATGGATATACTCTGAAATACAGTTGGAAAAATATTGGATTTTAAAAACAATGTATTAAAAATAAATTTTTGTCATTGGCTGTAGCCTTTATTGTGTTTGTACGCTAACAAAAAAATGTTTATTTCAGAAAAATTTTTGAATTTGCTTTATCATATTTATCACAATTAAGAAACATTTCATGACAAGTTATAAAACTTCTTCATATTTATGAAACATTTCATATACTATATATGATGAAGCACATCATCAATTTAAAGCTTTATAATATATGTATATGAAAAATATATGAACATATATGACCATATGGAAATGTATGTTAATTTTTCTAGTATGTATGATGGATGACCATTCCATACACTGTGACGATCATTCATACACTGCGTTACCAAACTATAATTACAAATGATTTTTGCTATTTTGTCTAATCATTTTTTTAAAACTTTTTTTAAGAGTGTGATCACTGATCTCGTATTGTGTAAAATTTAAGAGATTACTTAATTGATTTAAGAGAAAAATTGCGTAACAACATTTTTTGTTGGTGTTTCATAACTACATTAAAAAAAAAAAAGTTACTAACTATTTTTAAATCATGTACACGATTTTTCAGCAAATTGTTTACTAAAATTATGTTTTTAGCTAACATTTTAGTTATACTTATTCAGCACTTAATTGTTTTGAACTATTGTTTTGCTAATATTTTACTAATTTATTTTGCAAAAATAAATTTTGCTGAATAGCACATTAATAGTGTGGGCGCAACCAGATTGAAAGATATACACAGAATGAACTAGATGTCGCGGCATGTCAAGATGTAGTAGTGACGAAGAAAATAATACTAAAAATTACAACTCTAGTAAGACATATAAAAAAATCAACAATGGAAGATTTGTGTATCTGTTTTTCATACATAAAAGAAAATTGTGGATTAAAACAACTTAAATTTTGCTTTGTTACCGGCTTGTGAAAGTAATTGTCTATTAATTAAATAAAAGACAAAATAAAATATTGAAATTTAATAAAGATTAAATGTGTATTTGTAAAATAAATGTTTATAGAGAATAATAATCTAGTGTGGTCAAATTGCAAACAAATATACAGCAGGTAGACAGACTAAAGCGAATGACAAAGACACACATCTTATGTAGATTTTTATGTTTCCTTTTTATTATTGCAAAAAAGGGTTGTATATGTTATATTTTGTTATTTTTTCGTTTCGTTTCTATAATTATCTGCGGTATTTGCGTTCCTTTAAAATATAGCATCATTTAGACAGCCATTGATGCAAGTAGGTGAAAGACAATTTTGTTTATGTTATATATAATTATATCTTTTTTTTAAGATATTACATTAATTCATGTCTTCAATTTGGGAATATGAACATTTTTATATTTTGTAACGTTTGTAAATTATTTTTAAAAGTCTCACAAAAATATGTTTTATGATTTTCAGCAAATAACTAAAGTATAATTTTTCTACAAATTTTTTGAGTTTTTTTTTCAGTCTACTAATATTCAGCAAAAATCTAATTAATTTTTAGCAAGGGTTTTTTAATTTCTAATCCACTAAGTGTTAGCAAAACTTTTGCTGAATCTACTCATTTTGTTGCTAAAAATCAGCTCGCTGATTTGCAGCAAAAGATTTTGCTGTCATTAGCAATTTTTTCGCAAGCACCCTCCTGAGTAAAATTTTGCTGACTCAGCAAAATTTTTTGCTGACTTTGCTGATTTAAATAACTTTTTTTTTGAGTGTATAATTAAGTAGCAAATAAAGAAAAATTTAAGAAGTATTTTTATTTGTTATGCAATTTTAATCAATTGCAATAAATGAATTTGCAATAAAATGAAAAAGGGCAAATTACAGAATATTTAAAAAGAGGCTTAAGTTTTCAGGAAATTGCTAGAAAAGTAAACCGTTCTTATATGGTTGTCCGGGACAGGCGTAAATTATCAACTGTGCCAGCAACACAGAGTCTGCATCAGATAATCGATGAATGTAGGGCAAATGTGTCCAAATTAAGCATGAGTAGGCTCTTTAAGGATTCCAAGAGAACTACTCGCCAAAAACTGATGTCTGTATTAAGGTTATTATATATATATATATATATATATATAATCCTTTAAATTCCTAGGAGGAACATAGGGCCACAACAAATTTTTTCCATTCCGCTCTGTCTTCGGCTATGTGTTTGATTTGGCTCCAGGAATACCCTGCATCTTGAATTTCCCTTAGCGTATTTCGTCTCCAGGTGTTGCTCGGACGACCAATTCTTCTACTACCCTGGGGGTTGAACTCAAGCACCTTCCTTGTGATGTCATTTTGTGGTTTACGGAAAGTGTGACCGAGCCATCTGTATTTTCGGATTTTTATGGTTTCAGCGATTTGTGGTTGTTGAGTTTTATACCACAGTTCTTCGTTGCTGATGATATTCGGCCAGAACACCTTCAGGATACGTCGAAGACATCTATTTACAAACGACTGTATTTTCTTAAATTCTTTCATTGGCAGGTTCCAGGTCTCGCATCCATATAACAAGGTTGATTTTACATTTGAATTAAAGATGTTTACTTTCGTTCTTATGGATATATTTGAGGATGACCAAACTTTGGGTGTATTAACCCATTGAGTTTACGCAGAAAGCCGTCAATATGAAAGCGCTTTTTTTTATCTAAAAGAAGCAATTATGTATTGATGCGTGGAGATCTATAACGGAAGAACTTCGAAAAAATCTGGTACACATTTTGTCTGATCGAATTTTCGACTTGATTCAAAGAAGGACACCTCACGCATTATTAAAACTGTTACTTCAAAATATCTTTCATAAATTTTGATATATTAAGTTAAGTGTATTTATAGTTATGAAACACTAATTGATTTTGTTATTCTTTTTTAAAATGTTTCATTGATTTCATATTTACATTTATATGTATAATTATATTTTATAATTAAATTTTTTTTCAACTTCCGAAATTTAGTGAAATCAATATGTAATTATAGTTTTGCAACGCAACAAGTACATAAAAAAGTGCAAGTGCAACAAGTGTATAAAAATATATATGATCACTTTTTTACCGGAAAGAAAAGTATCATTGATTTACTGTGTAGTTTCCTTGTTTTTCCATATTTATTAATGATGCTTTCTTTGGAAAGGGCATAGTGGAGAGATGAAAGGTGGGGAAATATGAAGGGCTTCAAAATTGGCAACACTTTAATTGCGAGAGATGATAAGTCATAGAACAGTTATTGTTCGCCACCTGATGGAGAGTTGGCGAACTAATTGTAGTTTTTTTTTATAGCAATGATTCATTATTTTATTTCTGTGGGGTTAAGTGCTATGGAAACACCGAAGGTTGCATATGAGGGAAAACTCATATATATTAATTTTCTAAATTGATGTTGTCGTCACCGGGAATCGAACCCGAGACCATCTGTGTAACAGACCAAAGCGCTAAACATTTCACCGCTTGTAACATGTCACCGGGTTTACAAGGAACATGTCTAGTGTCCGACCGTACTAACTTATGTTGGCCGAAACCGATGCCGTAGCCAAAAGTCGGCTAAATTTTCAATGTTCGGCCGAAGACATATTTTTTAATTTACTTTGTAATTTGAATAAAACGTGAATTTCGGTTGATTTTGACAACGAAATTTGTTTAAAGTAAAAGAAAAAAAAAATGTTAAACATGAGTAAATCTGAAAAAAGGTAATTTAGAAATTTTGCTTTCAATAACATGAAATATGAGTTAAATTATTTTAATGGCGTCTTTTGAAAAAATCGGAAAGGCTTGAACTTCTTTATTTTTACTGAAATATATAACGAATTCAATTCAAATTCTTATATTTGTACTAGAAATTAAAGATTTTTATCTGAAAATATATTCAATTTCTTCAAATATCACTTTTTGGCCGAATACTCGGTCGGACACTAGACATGTCACTAAATCTTGCACAAAAAACTGTCAAATTTAGCAGATTTTTTTTTTTTTTTTTTGCCAAATATTAATAAAATTATAAAATAATTCTGTTGACTTTACAAAATTTTAATTATATTCGATGTGAATTTTAGTTTATTGAAAATAACAGTTTATTCTGTAAAATAAATATTTGTAGACTTAAAATAGCAAACAATAACTGTACTATTCACAAAATGTTTGCTATATTTACCTCAAATTTAGTAGAAAGCAAATAACAGTTTTTTTTTTCAATATATAACGAGCTTTCAACCTCCGTGTATTTACAAAAATAAAGCAAATCAAACATATTAGCTAGGTTGATCTCATCGGATCTGGCTAAATATCTCATCAGAACCCGAAGTTTTAGAAAAGTTAGAGCCTCCATAATAGGCAGAACTTTAACAAAAAACCTATTAATAATCAATTTTGCTCCATTATTGCTAAAATCAATAAAACATTGTAAAGTCAGACTTATATTCGCATTAAAAAAAACTTTAAACACACATTTTTAATGATTTTTTTGTCTACTACAGTTTAGTAAATGTTTTTTCTGATTTTGGCAGATTATTTTGTTACTTTCAATCAGACTTTAGCGACGTCAATTACATTTTACTTCTTTCTATATCATTCATAATTTCAGGAGAGTTCTGTGACATGTCAAAAACTTTATTTAACAATGTCCAATAAAAGTGAAATTTAAAGAATCGTGTGACAATAAATACATTTCCCTTAGTTTGTTAACATTGTTTTCTACAATCTCTTGATTTTATTTACAATCTATTTTTAAACCAAATAACAACAAATTCATTTAAACATTTAAATGAATTTAATTAAAAGCTTAAAAATATACAATCCTAGAATAGACTCCTTAGTTTGTCGACAATAATAGAGTAAATATTTGTTTTATGTCTGAATGATGCATTTTATAAGCAACTCTCAATGTACTTGTGGTAAACTTAAAACCACTTAACTAGGATTAAAAATGAATTAAATGACCACAAACTAAATCGCTTCTAAATCCAGGAAAAAAAAAAATTAAAAAGATAAACCAGCTTAGTTTAACCAAATCTTAGCAAGGAAAGGAAATTGTTGGTGTTCATGCATGAACAACAATGTCCTTTAATAGAAATATTTTTTAGGAGAGTTAAATTTCTACAATACTACAAATATAAACTTTTTTTGCAGATACACACAGAAAAAAAAATTCAGCTATTTGCCAACTGAAATTCAGTTACTACTACTCAAATTCGGTTATTACGAATTTTAGTGGGTTGGTACAACAGAACATTAGTTTTCACAATAATGTTCGGTTAATTCAACAGAATTTTAGTTGCAACACCCAAAATATTTAGAAATCTAATGTAAATATCGTTCTACTAACTGAATTAATAACACATTTTCAACACATGAAAAATAAGAAAAAAAACAGCATATTTTTGGATTTTTAATCCAGTTATTGAGCAAAAAAAGGTGAAAATGGGCATTTTTACGATTTTTAAGGCACCGGATGCGCTTTTTTCGGGTAGGATTGTTTCGCATTTTTTTCTCCTATTCAATATCTACAACTTTGCTTCAGACACAAAAGAGATATTCCGTACGATATACCGAGCGAGATATAAGCGTGTTAAAATATAGAAAAAGTGCTAAAAATACGCCTTGAGCCAAAAAATTCGTATGTCCATTAAATTATTACTGTAGCCAACTTGACAAAACGAATGATGCAGAAATTCTTATTTTTGGGGCTATTTTCACGTGCAATTCTCAGAATTAATTCCCAAAATCATGTGTTGTACTGTGTAAATTGTTACCATTAAAAAACACTTTTCAATTCGGTTGGCACTTTATTTCTCTGTGTGTATAAACTCATATATACACATTATTATGTACTGACAACATACATTTATACGATAAAGTATATTAACACCGAACACTTGATGTACATCTATAAATTTGCTTCAAACTAAAACGCCGTACAACAAGACACAAGTGATTTTCAAACTAAAACTTTTTTCTTTGTGACAATTTCCATTTATATGTAGAACTGGAATTTCTATTATAAATCATTGCCAAAATCATCATCATGAAAATGATGAGATTAAGTTTGTGGTAATGAATAGAATTTTCCCTCAATTCGTTATGTGTGAATAAGTCTGTGAGTTTGTGTGTGTGTTAGAGAGTATGTGTGTGTGTGTCTCTTTGACTTCTTTACTTTTGTTTCATATAATTTCAAATATTTTCATGTAGAATAATTCTCTGCCATATTGACCATAAATGCTTTTGTCATATAAACGTAAAAAAACGAATTAAAAAATATGTATGTTGATTAAAATCATACAAATGAAATACTACTTCACACTGTAAAAAAAATATATGACCAAATTGTAACATACAGTAAAGTTTGAAGGTTTTCTTAATCCATTTTACAGCGCTTATCGATCATGAGGAATTTGTTTTTTGAGCGGGGTTTTTTTTTAGTTTTTGTACTTTTATCTAGCCCCGTTATGACTTTCAAAATCCCAGTCCAAATTTCCCGCTCCAGCGGTTTAGGCTGTGTGATTAATGGCCGTAATTTCAAGCAATATATACCTACTGGTGCTTAGATACCTACCGTGTACACGAACAAAATCGGGTAGGTATCTAAGCACCGGTAGGTATCTATTGCTTAAAATTACGGGCATAAGGGGGAGATTTTTTTCTATCGGTGAATTAAGACATATTTAAAATATATTTTTCTACAAAAACCTCATAACAGGGGCGTCAAGAGCTCTCCACTTTTTGTTCTTCCAGTAGGAATTTCCAAAAATACCGTCAAAGCGTATTTCTACGCGAGAAGAGAAACCTAAACACCATACCTCTAATTCCTAGCTTCAGCGATTTGGCCAATCTGTTAAAGGGGAGATTTTCATCCCTTATGAAAACTTTTTTACCACGTTCCTGGCCAAAATTACAAAAAGTATCACATCAGTGAGTTAGATCATATTCGGAGGGACATATATACATTTAAAATGTATAAATTACCCTCCCCGAATTTATTTTCAAAAGCCCCGCCTAAGCGTATCTACGCGAGATTAAGAACGCACATACCATACTTCAAGTTCCTTGCAATAATGGTGTGGACATGACACAAAGGCGGAGACTTTAACCGTGTTGCACCCCTTTTTCACTACGTTCCTGACCAAATTTACTAAAAGCATCGCATTAGAGTGTAAGGTCATATAAGAAGTGACTCATTCCATATAAAACCATAAAAAAATTAATTTTTGACCTCGACCCA
The DNA here is from genome assembly GCA_021234595.1 of Delia radicum. Taxonomy (NCBI): domain Eukaryota; kingdom Metazoa; phylum Arthropoda; class Insecta; order Diptera; family Anthomyiidae; genus Delia; species Delia radicum. The sequence continues at coordinate 87,166,850 of CM037853.1, forward strand.
GTTCAGTTCTAACTCATTCCATATAAAACCATAAAAAATTTAATTTTTGACCTCGACCACATTCAATTTTATCGAAAGTAGTGTTTTTAACACTGGAATTCCCGGGAATTTATCCGATTTTTCACTTCCCGATTTCGAAATTCCCGGGAATTATTAATAACTCTAAAATAACAATGTTTACTTAACTAAAAATGCGTAAAAAGCAAAAAAATATATCATACAAAAAAATATTATATAATCTTAAAAATGTTTAAATTTTTAATTATTTTTGTCCAATTTTGTTTAAATTCAATAATCAACCTTTTCTGAAATTAAAATTTTGCACAAATGGAGGGAAAAAACCTAGGAAAATTTAAATTTAAAGGGAGATAATTATATTTTTTGTGTAAAATCCTTATTTTATAAATACAGCATTTTACTGCTAAAATCGTTTTGCAAAAGCTTAGGAGGCTTTCTGAAACTAACATTCGAGTGCGGATCAATGAGTCCGTGACTTTTCGAACTTCCCTAGTAGTTATATGAAATGCAACACTGCTCTCATCAAGTACACTGATAGAAATTTGTGCGTAGTATTAATGAATTCCTTCATTAATCCAATGAGTTTTTTCATAAAAAAGTCCCCAAAGAAACGTTTCATTGAGTCACTGAAAGGTGTTTCATTAAATCAATTTTAATCAATGGTTTCATTGACCCAATGAAAATTTCATAAAGTATATGAAATTTTTTTCATTAATCCTAGCCTAATCGTTATGAAAGTTTCATGTGTTTAATGAATAAAATTCATAGTTTGTATGAAATATTTTCGTTGATATTTTATAATTAGCACTTTTATGATTATTGTAGTATACAGATTACAAATTTTGAAAATAAAATATCTTTATCCATAAAAATTATTAAAAGCTGAACTAAAAAAACCAATTTTTATCTGTTTTTATTGTTTTATTTTTACAAAATTGTTCAAACCTTTCTTTACATTTTTTATAATTTGTGTTTAAAGATGATATTTTCTTATATGTCGGTACAAAATATGTAATTTTTTATCGATCTGGCTTGGAGTTCTGTAGAACGATCGACGATGATAGTAAACTTTTTGTAGCTAGTTACGACCATATTAGATAAAAATGTTAAATATTGTTAACAATGTTGTTATAAAACATAAAATTATTATCGTTTAGCATAACGTTTTTGTGTAACATCGTCAAAACGATAACAATTAGGTCTCGTTTTGAACAAAACTATCGTTTTTCTTGGATAATCTGTTCCCTAGAATTTAGTGACCAACTATTCAAATTCGTCAAAAACTGTTAGCTCTAGGCAAGTTTAATAAAAAAAAAATTATTTATATAAAAGTTTTAGTTAATTCTGTTTAAAAGAAATTTTTCAGTTATTTTTTATTTCAAAATGATAGTACAAAAAAAAAATTTTTTTTTAATATTACAAGTCAAAATTTTTATTGAAAAAAATTTGAAAAGTTTTCATTGATTTAATGAAATTTTTTTATGAAATTATGAAAAAATCATAAAAAATGTTAATGAAAAATATACCAATATTAATGAATTTTCATTCAGTTAATGAAATTTTTCATTAAACCAATGAATCGATTTTAATAAAATCGTTTCATTAATACTATGAAGGAAAATTCTATCAGTGTAGCACCTATTAATAGACTACTGTCAAATTTTGAGCAAATTCCGTCATTTACTTTGCGTTTAACAGCTTTTCAAAACATACAACCTAGTGGATTTTTTTAAAAATGGAAAAAAGTGAATTTCAAGTGCTCATTAAACATTATTTTTTGCGTAAAAAAAAACCATCAATCAAACCAAGGAAAAGCTTGATAAATACTATGGGGACTCGCTTTCAATGGTAAAAAAGTGGTTAACTGACTTTCGTTGTGGTCGCACAAGTACAAATGACGCTGAACGTTCTGGAAGGCCAATTGAGGTCAATACACCCGAAGATGTCGAAAAAATCCACGCTATGGTGTTGGCCGATCGAAGAGTAAAAGTGCGTGAGATTGCTGATGCCATAGGCATTTCATATGGCAGTGTGGTTTCGATTTGAAATGATCAGTTGGGTTTAAGAAAGCTGTCTGCAAGATGGGTGCCGCGTTTGCTCTCAATTGACCATAAACGTAATCGTGTGACAACTTCAAAGGATTGTTTGGAGTTGTTTAACCTCAATTCGAATGAGTTTTTGCGGCGTTTTGTAACTGTGGATGAAACATGGATACATTACAACACTCCGGGGACCAAGCAGCAGTCTAACCAATGGGTTTCTCCAGGAGAGCCGGCTCCGAAGAAGGAAAAGGTAAGTTTTTCGGCCAAGAAGGTGATGTGAACAGTTTTTTGGGAGCAACAGCTTAACGAGGATTTAAAAAAAAAAAGACGCCATATGGCCAAGAAAAAGTTCTTTTTCATCAAGATAATACACTGGTGCACACGTGTGCAGTCTCAATGGCAAAATTCTATGAATTGGGCTACGAATTGGTACCTCATCCGCCATATTCTCCGGATTTAGCACCCAGTGACTATTTCCTATTTCCAAACCTAAAGAAATGGCTCGGTGGAAAGAGATTTAGTTCCAACGATGAAATTATTGATCAAACAAATGCATATTTTATGGACCTCAAAAGTCCTATTTTTTGGAAGGGATACAAAAATTGGAGAAACGTTGGACTAAGTGTATTGAGCTAAAAAGAGATAATGTGTCTCATTTATTAAGTCACGGACTTATTGATCCGCCCTCGTATATGCTTAACTTACATAACCATTTATATGGTAATACTTTTCTAAACTGGATATTTTTAGACCAGCAGACAGTTTAGCTAATTTTATCGAAACGTGTCAAACTAGTAAATTATACTAAAATTTAGTAAATTTTTAGTAAACACCTAATGAAAAGCGATTTATTAAGATCAGCCAATTAGTTTTACTGTTATCTTTTTTTTTGTTTTATTTATTTTCGATTATAAAAATTTTAAAAATTAAAAAAAAAAACACTGATCTTAAATATTATATTCGGTGACGCGAAATGAAACGTGTAAGGACCTATCAGCTGATAAAGTCTGCATTAAATTAGCGCACGAAGACATTTTTAATTAAAAAATAAACATTGCACGGTTTTTTGTTTAACAAAAACCAAATGATCTTGAACTTGAGTAATCTTGCTAACATCATTATTTATGATAAAAGATCGAAAAATAAACTTTTGGTTTTAATTTTTTAAAATTTGAAATATTTATTCGTAAATTTTTGTTTGCTAATTTCAGCAATTCGGTTGAAGAAAATTAGTAAAATATTTTGCTGAAATACCCAACAAAAATTAGTAAACCATTTTGTAAATTGTAAATAGAGAATAGAAAAAATGTACACTAAAAAATCATTTTGTACTAAAAATTAGTACAAAAACTGTAAATTGGTATAAACAAAGTCTTACTAATTTTTCTACTAACTTCTTTATTTGAGTGTAAAATAGTGTTTTTTTTTGTACACCAGATACTCTGATGAACTCCATTGTAGAACAAACTAGTTTATACATGTAACTCGTATATTGTTGCAACAGGATGTTAGATTGATTATATGACCTGTTTAAACAAAAACATTTTACTTTATGTCTTTTTCGAAAATCATTTGGTCGAGAAAACTTTATATGGTTGTCATGAACATTATACGTTCATTCACTTAATGTCATTCATTCACAAACATATACAGGAGTTAACTCACCCACACACTCAATTGTCTGAACACCCCATAGATGCACGCCTATCTTTTAGGACATCATTCATCAAAATTGTTTTTTTTTTTCTCTTTCTTGACCATGGTTTTCTATTTAAAGTTTTAATTTTGTATGTTGTTAAGGTTGTTGCAGCACAAATTTCTCAATTATTCCACAAATTTGTGGCAAAAATTTGTACACTCACAATATTTTAACAGTAACTGATTGTACTTTATTTAAAAATTAATCAATAAACTTTGTTTTTTTAAAGGAATATACATTTAAACTACAAAGAAATATTGTTTTTAAACTTATTATTCCATTTATTAAAAAAAAAAACAAACTACTCACAAATACGGTTTTTCTGTACCAGTTATTATTTTCATTTAAAATTTTCTTTTTACAAACAATTTTTTATTTGAATCAAAAAGTTAATAAAAGTAAAAATAAAAGAAAACCTGTTGTTTTTAAAAATTATTATTTTTTGTAAGTTAAAATAATATATAATAGTTTATTTTTACGCATTTTTTTTTTTTTTTTTTTTTAAAGAAAAGCAACACTTAGGAAATTCTTCCTATTAATTAATGTGTTGCTTTCTTTGGAAAGGGGATAGTGGAGAGATGAAAGGTGATGAAAGATGAAACACTTCAAACATGGTAACACTGTAATTGCGTGAGATGATAAGTCTTAGAACAATTGTTGCTCGCCACCTGATGTAGAGTTGGCGAATTTATTGAAGCTTTTTGTTTCATAGCCCTGATTCATTATTTTACTTCGGTGGGGTTAAGCACTATGGGAACACCGAAGGTGGGCGCAGCGATACATATAAGTGATAGAAAACTCATACATATTATTTTTCTAAATTGATGGTGTCGTCACCGGGAATCGAACCCGGGACCATCTGTGTAACAGTCCAACGCGCTAACCATTACACCACAACGCCCACATTTGGGAGTTAAGTAATTTTTTTTATATTTTTGATAGTAAAAATAAAAGCACATCTTTTATTTTTACGGATTTTGAGTTAAAATTAAAATTAAATTAAAAATACATTTGATTTAAAAGTTTGTAACTATCAGAGGACCAATGTAGAAGGGGTAGAATATTTTTACCCAAATTATTAGTTAAAAAGGTTTTATTTTTGATTTGAATTAGTTCAGTTCTTTCAATTTTGTTTTTTACTTCTTATCGGGTAACTAAAACAATACGGGTAAAGTGTTGATCTTTTTCCTTCAAAATTTGGGTAAAAATATTCTACCCCTTCTACATTGGTTCTCTGATGATTTTCGGTGACGCGAAATGAAACATGTAAGTACCTGTCAGTAGATAAAGTCTGCTTTAAGTTAGCGGACAGAAAACTTTTTTGAGTAATAAATTGCACGGTTTTTTGTTTAACAAACTTGAACTTGAATAATGTTGCTCACATCATAATTTATGATAAAAGATCGAAAAATAAACTTTTGGTTTTAATTTTTTAAAATTTAAAAGTAAAACGTTTGTAACTATATTTTAAGAAGTTCTAAAGTAAATTTTTCTTTGTTTTTAACGACAAAATATTGTGAGTGTAGTGCAATCCATCACTATGGAAAAAAGTTTAAGTACATTTTTAGTTTTTAAACTTATATTTTTTTTTTAGATTTTATTATTTAATTATTAACCAGTATTGTAAATGTAATCAGATTTTTAAAAGTATAAATTCAGTTTTATATATTATTCATTCATTCATTGAATAAAGATGAACAAATTGGAATTTTTTGACCTCATGTCTTCCGATTGCTTAAATATATTCTATATTTGTTTCTATTCAGTTTTTTAAATTTTCAAAAAATCGCTATTTTTCACGGATTGAATTTTTAAGACAGTTCAAAACTCCTAAAAGTGAGTAACTTTGAAGAGCCGTATATAGGATTTCTTTAATCCAAAAAGTATTTGATTCTAATCGTTGTCGTCTTTCACATTTATGCAATAAAAAATAAGCTAATGTTTCCAATTATGGCCTGCTCCCTAAAGTGGACCTTTCATTTTTTTTTGTGTTGTTGCATGAATATGTCAAAATGTCAACTTTCAGCGAGATTAATATCCGCCAACAATATTTTAAAAAAGGTTTAGACTTGAAAGCACTCGTTTTTCTTGGTTTTATTGTGCCGTTTCAAAAAAAGCGAAGTGTAATTCTTTTGCATAACAAACAAGTTTTAAAAAAATGGATTTTTTTAAACGGTAAGAATTTTATTCACTATTTTAATAAAAATAATTGATTCCATTAAAAAACATAATAAATAAAATAAAAATGGGAAAAATAAAATTTTTATAATACTCCCTAAAGTGGATCTTTGATATTTTTTTCTTATTTTTTTTTTTATTTTTTTTTATTTTTTTTTTATTTTATGCCAAGTTTTAGTCTTTTTGAAATGGTTTACACATCACTTTAACGGTTTTGTCTATTTTGTAAATTTTTTTTATCGTTTTTTTTTACCGCAATTAAAAAAGTTAACATTACATATTGCAACTAACTACATAAGCAGCTTTAAACGATAAATAAAACTTTTTAATAAACAAAATTAAAGAAATGTTAATTAAAATAAAATTTTTTCGATTTTAGTTTATTTTCTAACATTTTTTATATGCTTTTTATATGCTTCCGTTAGAGGGATTTGGCAACGGCTTAGGGAAATAATTTATAATTAAAATTTTTTTATTAAGAATAAAAAAAACTTTGAAAAAAATCCATTTCACCGTCGAAAAATTTATATTCTAATTTTATTTAAAGTAAGATAACAGAAGCTTTAAAATGAAGTATTAATGAATGAATCACGTAGTTTTAACCGTTTAAAAGTTATGAAGAACGACTACTTTTGTTAAATTTTCGATTTTTTTCTTCAAATTTTAAAACGCGAGATTTCCAAAACCGTGAGAACTAGCAAGAGGAGCTTAAACCTTTGACTATATCATATTTATATGGCACTTACCTTCCATACTATTTTTGGTTAAAATTGAAGGAAGTTAAGGTCAAAGAATCACTTTTTTTTTGGATGGTTTTATATGATGGTTTATCAGAAAGAAATTTTTGATGGTTTATCAGAAGGAATTTTTTTTTTTTAAGTTTTCTGAAAAAGCCTTCAGATATTTATCTATCTTAATCTTTTAGACTCTGGACACTTTTCCGTACAAGAAAACTCTCTGATTCTAAGGAGTTTTTTCTTAAAATAATCCACAGATTTTACGCTCATAATAATCCATGCTAAAAATATGAAAAAAATGTAAAAAAAAAAAACGAAAATTTGTTTATTTCACGAACGACTTTGTAAGTTTGACATCTTTTTCGTATTTTAATGTATAGATTATTATCAGTGTAACGACATTTTCTACAGAAAAATATTAAAATTCTGAGTACTTTTTTCACCTTAAAAAAAACTAACTTGACTTTTTGTGATTAAATTCAGATTTTTTCATGCATCCGTCGTTTGTGTCAATTTGACACAAATGCGGAATAACATTTTCAATTGGACAATTGTGTGAAATTGACACCAACGACGGATATTTGTTAAAAGTTGATATGTTAGATCGCATTGAAACTTGGTTATGTTTTTTGGGTTTTATTCATGTTTGTTTTTTGCGGTTTTATTCATGTTGGTTCAAAATATATATGCGTAAATTGAGTATCAACTGAGAGTTGTTTTGAAGGCATAGCCAGTGGAGCCAAAAAAAAATATCAGAAATATCAAACCCTCTAAAAATTCGACTGGGCAGGTATGTTTCTTAGCGATTACTTCCTACACAGAAATAAAATACAAAATTCTATTTGTTATATTAAATAAGCCTTATAGAGCATTTTTCTAAATAAAGGGTGCTTTTTTTTTGAGAGCTTTTGGATTTGAATTAAAAAAAAATACATTAAATTTAGAGAAATGTATGAAATCTTTATTTGAGTAGAAAGAACGATCTACATAATAAACTGTTCACCGAACTAGCCTCTCAATTGGGTCATTGTTTCGCGTGCTGTGTGGCATGTGACATCGTCTTGTTGAAACCACATGTCACCCAAGCCCAGCTCTTTTATTTTGGGCAAAATTTGTAATCATCGCACGGTAACGCTCGCCGTTCACAGCAACGTTCCTGCCTTCGTCGTCTTTGAAAAAGTATGGTCCAATGATACCACCGGCCCATAATCCTCACCAAACAGTGCGTTTTTCGGAATGCATTGGCATTTCTTGCAATGCTTCTGGCTGCTCTTCAGACCAAATACGCTAATTTTACTTGTTCACGTATTCATTCAACCACAAATGAGCTTTGTCGCTGAACACAATTTTCTGATAAAAAAGTGGATCTTCATCCAACTTTGCCAGCGCCTATTCACCAAAAGTTAGCCGTTGAGGTGGGTCGTGTGGCTTCAATTCTTGCACCAGCTGTATTTTGAAAGGTTTTACACTCAAACTGAACATGTTTAACAGTAACATGTTACACGAAAACAGATGAGCTGCTAAAAAATCACCCTTTACAAAAACAAAAGTTTTTGAAATTGGCACCAATAGTGACGACTTCTAAATACAAACACCTTTTTGTTGATTTTTTGTAATTTTGAATTTTTGTTTCTAAAGAATTTTGATATGAAAAACTACTATTTACAACCATTTCAAAAAAAAAAAATTGTTGATAATATAAGGTGGCGCAAAAATAACCTTCCGATGTTTTTTTTTATTATGTATTTATTATGTATAGCATTTTCTGATAGGAGGATTACTTTTGCGCCACCTTATATATTTGAACTCAAAAATGAGGGTGTTCGAAATACAAATTCCACCTAGTGTTTTTTCTGTGAACTTTAGTTGCCTTTATCACATTCCCAAGTTTTATTGCAGGTTCGGTGGTCCGCATCGGTATACCTCCCTTGCTAGAAAAATACTAAATTCACATGCTTACAAAGTTTCCTTACAAATCATATTCACTTATCATATGATTTATGGCATACATTCTATAAGAACTCTTAATGATAAACAAATAAATTTATTTACAACAAGTTTTTTGTTATTTTATTTTTTTATTATTTTATTTTTTCAATTCATCATTTACCCAATTATCATTTGTATGTAAAATAAAGTATATAAAATAAAGTTATGTAATTAAAATGAGATTTTTATTTTTTGTGTGTTTTAAAAAATTTTCAAAATCTAATGCAATTAAAATTATAGATTGTAGTTTAATTGAAGTTGAAGTTAAGGGGGGAAACCATATAGAAAAAGTTAAAAAATAAATTGTATTTTTTTTAGAAATCAAACGAAATTTGAATTAAAAATTGTTTTACCCAACCGATTAAAAATATTATTATATTATCTTGTATAATATGATCCGGTTTTGTACAATTTAATATAGTTCAATATGACATCACGTTTCGTAAAATGGCATATTTAGTTGTATCGTACAATTTGTTATACCATACGTTATTAGACAGACGGGCAATATATAATTGGATTAGCAGCATCAAACTAATATATGAGATTAAACTGAACAATGTATTGCCCCCAGGCACGTAGCTAGGAATTTGTTTCGGGGGGGGGGGGGCTTTTCGATTTTTTATTTTGATTATATATTTTTTTTTAGTAACAGCTATTTTTTTTTTTTTTTTGTTTGCTAAATTTTTACCTACACAATCATGTATTAATAATAGAAATCGCATAAAGTGCATTTCCTTAAAATGCATTTTTTTCATTTTTTACTTATTGTGTTCATTATTTTGAGAATTTTGATGTATATATCGCGAAATAACGCTTTAATCTGTTTGATCACAATCCGCGAAACACGTCAAATTTGAAAACGTTTGTGTACTTTAAGTTGGATATGCATCGTTATTGTCTAATTACGTTAAATTTTTAGCTAAATATTAATTTTTAGTTTAATTAAATAAAAAAAGGATTATGCAGAAAACTTTTTGAAAACCGCAAAAAATAAAATTACTTTATATTTTTATGTGCTAGTACACGTCTAGGGTAGCTAAAAATTGATAAATGTAAAAAAAGTAAAAAAGTTTCAACTTATAATTACCCGATTAAAATTAATATGATGCTTTATATAATCATACGAAATTTAATATGAGTCTTAATACAGTTTTATCCGAGAAATGGGCATAATAATTAAATAGCATCCGAATAATGACGCGATACAATTTAATACGATTTTATATAGCGGTATAAATTTATATCTATCGAAATATCTATTAATCCTTTTAGACTTTAGCCGCTTGCAAAAGGTTTACTACTTTATAATTTGTAACAAATTCCATAGCATTTGGAAATTTTATTTATAATAAAATTGTGTTTTTTTAAATATGATATAATATTAAAATATATATTATTTTACAATGTCTAGGTATATAAATATAACGTAATTATTAATTGGATTAGTTTTAGCGTATTCAAAATGCAATATACTTATACGCAACTATATATGACATTATATTAAATTTTTTCTACGAAATTAATTTTATATATGAATTTATATAATTATGTCCGGTTAAATCCACTGGCAGACAAAACCTTTGTATTATTTTAAGCAAACGTTTTAACTCGGGAAATTAAAGATTTATAACCGTCAAAAAAAAAAACAAATTAAAAGCAAATATTCTATATAATTTTCCTGACACTTACAAGGAAGCTTTTCCGATGGGTTCCCTTTGAAATTAAAGGTGATAAAGCAGCAAAAATATATGGAAAACGTATCTATTTTTTAAATTGGTGGTGAAATTTAACAAATCTTTGTATGAAAATATGTTTAAAGTTTAGGAAATTTAGACTTATTTAAAAACAGCGTTAAAATGCTCGAGAAAATACACATTTTGAAAACCATTTTGACACTTGGTCATGGACCCCGGCTGCCACTTATTTGAATTATTTTAACAAATTATTCACTATTTTTTCCCCTTTTTCATATATCCGACTTTTTATAAGATCGGGGGCTATTCTTCATGTCTTGTATTAAAAAAATCGTAAATTTTACAAGCAAGCGTGATTTTAGTCTGAAAGTAATAATAATAAAGAAAAAATATAAAATTGGAAAATTTAAAAATTTAAAAATATACCTGAATTCGCCTAGTTCTTATTTAAACTAAATTATGTATTTCCAATTCACTTTGATTTATATTTTGGACAATTTCAAACGCTTCTCAAATTGTCTTTAATCAATTTTTTAAATAAAAACCCTTTAAAATGTCTAAAAAATACTACATCGTTATAACACAAAGACTGGTTTAGCTGTTTGATTTAAAAATGTCGCATTTCAAGGAGCGCCGATAGAAATTGGTTTACATTTAGTCTAAAAAAATTGAAAAAATTTGAGTCACATTGGACCAAGTTAAAACATTATGCATATTGATCAAAGTGTGAGGCTTAAATTTGTTTCAAAAAATTAAAAAAAAAAAAAATTAATAAAATAAAGTAAAAAAAATACTGAAAACTATGTTACCAGATGCGTGCTTAGCAAAACAAATTTAAATAAAAAGAATGCACTGTAAGTAAAGTAACGACTTTTACGGCACAAGTAAACTTAATTTTGAGTCTTAGTGGTATCTCCATTTTAAAAGATTGTGTCAAAATACACAGAAAAAATCATTGTCAAAAAAATTTCAATTAGACTTTTGTTCGATTTCAAACTTACTTTCAATTAACTTTCTAATTGAAAATGAATTTGGTATAAAAAAAAATTTCAGTTTTTATAATGTATAATAACAACATTGAAACAAATGCAAAAATTTTAACAAGTCGCCAAAATTAAAAAAATCAGTAGAAAATTCGCGTTTCTTTAATTTTGGTGATTTTTTTAAAATTTTTTTTCGAATTTTGGCGTTTATTTTGGGAGTTTTTTTAAATTTCTGCAATTTTGAGGATTGTTTTTTAAATTTTGGCAATTTTTTTCAAATTTTGCGATTTTTTCAAATGGTCTCGATTTTTTTAAATTTTGGCGATTTTTTTTTACAATTTTGGTGATTTTTTTAAAATTTTACAATTTTTCCCAATAGTAAACAGTATTCAATTAAATTCTTAATAGATGTGAATAAAACTATATGTAATTGAAAATAATATTAACTAAATAGATACAAATTATTTTAATTGTTACTACAATTGCATCAACACGACCGAATTCAGTTAAACTTTTGCTGAATCAACAAATATTTTAATTAAAACTCAATTTTAGTTTTTTCTGTGTAGACATATTTAATTTTTTAGTTTGCATTGTCTCAAACAATTTTTTGATTATATTTTAAGTCAAAGACTTCGAAGTCTCTTATGAAATGATTTTATTTACTGCTTTTTGTCGAAAATCAACTCTAACAATGATAGCCGCCCATTTGCAGGGAATGTTTTCTAACGAAATTTTAAGATTCGAACCATATAGAACTATTTCCTATTTGATTCAAGTCAAAATAAATATTTTTATATTAAATTTATAAATAACATTGTTACTTTCTAACGAATTGTATTAAGTTTTTAAATTTGTCAAATCATTTCGGGGGGGGGGGGGGCTCTAGCCACCAAGCCCCCTCCCCCCTAGCTACGTGCCTGATTGCCCCTATGCAAATAATTATGTTTAAGTTGTGGAATAATTACGTTTTTGTTTTGAAATTCATAACATCCTACTCGAAATTTTAGTATCAACTCGAATCATTGAAAATATCCTTTAAAATAATCTTAAATAAAAATTTTAGATTAGTATAACAATTTTTGATTTTTAAGCATATGCAATTTAACTGTACATTAAATTTAGCTCCCAGTATTCAATTTAACAAATGTAATGTAATCAATCCATTTATATACAATACGATCCAACATTTTTCTGATCAAAATGTATTTCAACTAGATATGAGGCTATATAAAATTTTATACATTTCTTTGTTGCATCATATTCATTTTTTTTTTCATCGGGCAGGTAAAAGTTTTCATATATGGATCCATAGAAGTTCAATATATGTTTGTACATGTTCATAAACATGCATGCATATTAGGGTGGGTCGATTTAAAAATCGCTCAACGTACAAGGAAAATCGTATTCTAGGGATCAATATAAGAAACTTTGCCGAAGGAACCATACCTCTAAAACGAATTCTGATGTCCCGACTTTTGACCCGTACGGTCAAATTTTGAAAATCTCACTTTGACCCATTTAGAGTGGCCCAATCGAATCCAACCCAACCGAATATAATTTATACATTCATCTGCTAGAGCGTCTTCTGGAGAAGAAATAGAGACCCTAATCTTGGAAAGACTCCTCCTACTTTCTGAAATATCTCTATCCCGAGATTTGTACATTTTGCTATAAAAACACGGCTAAAAAGGCCCTCTTTCAACTTAAATTTTAGCCCATTAACGGTCACTTAGAATGATGATTTATGCATTAATCTGCTAGCGCGTCTCCCGGAGAAGAAGTAGCTCCCATAATCTTGGAGAGATTCCTCCTACTTTCTGAAATATCAAATTGGGCTTTTTCAAAATTTGACCCTATGGGTCAAAAGTCGGGACATCAGAATTCGTTTTAGAGGTATGGTTTCTTCTAAAAAGTTTCTTATTTTGATCCCTAGAATACGAGTTTCCTTGTACGTTGAGCGATTTTTTTGCCTCCCTACAAATCGACCCGCCCTAATGCATATCCATACATGAACACATATCCATATGTACAGTAGAGTGGCATTTTTTATACGAAGAAAAGATTTCATGTGTATAAAATTGAAAATCATAACAATTTTACTATGTAAATTTTCAGTTTTTCCGAGATATGTGTAGGCAAATTTACAAGTTATCCTTTAAGCAATGTTGTCTGTTTTGCTAGTGCAAAAATAAAAAAATTTAGGGTAATTTTAAAAATTTTAAAATTTAAATTTGCAGGGAATTGTCTTTGTAATAAAGTAAAATAAACTTAAATCGGTCAAGCAGCAACCGAGTTATTACAATTTCCCCCGGTAACTGATGTGTTGCAGACCACTCAATCAAGAAACTCAAGCCCAAATTTCAAAATTTATCAAAAATATTTACTGCAAACATATTTTTGTAATCTTTAATTTCCAGGAAACTCAAATGAAAAGTATTTTTCATCTTGTGTTTTGCTTACTCGTTTTAAACTATTGCTAAAGTGTTCGAAGTTTTTAAACACTGTTCTCAAATCTCCAATTTAAAAGTTTTAAAATGTTTTTTAAAGAAATTTCAGAAAAACAATGATTGTACTTCAGGGATTTATTGGGCACATATAAGGGTTAAAAACCTGCCAAAATTTTAGAATTTCACTATTTATTTTGGCTAGGGCAGCGATTTTATTTCAGCGGATTTGGAGAAAATACCGACGTTTTTTTTTTTTTAAATACCATAAGCTTTTGGCTGTAATTTGAAAAAAGGATCATATACGTCAATCCTAGAAATCTGGGAAGATTGGAGATTACATATTAAATAACCCCTGCTTAAGGTCAAAGTTTAAATTTTAGGAGATATTTGTTTTTACCATAAAATTAAACAGATATATCAGGGCGGATATTGATGAATTTACTTGATATTATTTGCTTAGGTCTAAAAATAAGTTGATCTGATTAAATTCCAGACCATTAACACTTAAGTGCTGTTGGGGTCTAAAATTAAATAGATTTTTTATCAACATGGGGTCACATATACTCCAACAGCACCTAACGGTTAATGTTTCGGAATTAAATAAAGAATATTATTTTCCTACCTTGCAAAGCAATTTAGAGTAGTTTCATCAATATCCGCCCAGAAATATCTGTTATATTTATATGTTAACAGAAAATTTAATTTTCTAAAATTTGACGTTTGACCTTAAGCAGGGACGATTTAATGCATATCCATTTTGGCCTGATTTAGAGGATTGATAGTGTTTTGTCAAATTATGGCCAAAAATTTATGATATTTAAAAAAACACATAAAACATTTGCTAAAAGCCAAATAAGTGCCAAAAATCTCTGTTTTCTCGAAATCCGCTGAAATGAAATCGCTTCCCTAGCCAAAGTACAAAATAAATTCGTACAATGTTTGCAGGTGTTTATCCTTAATATTAGGATCATATTAAGGATAAACACCTGATGTCTAAACATTGATTTTCTGACATTTCTTAAAAAAAAATTTTTAAAACTTTAAATAGGAGATTTGAAACATTTTTTACCCATTTAGCAATAGTTTGAAATTAGTTAAAATAAATTTCGAGTTTTTGGGCTTGAATTTCGTTTTAAAATACCAAAACTTTTGAGAAAATATAGAAGAAGTCATAGTTCCCTTGTAACCCGTTTTTCAAAATTCATTGCCAATGTTGTACGTCTTCCCGATATCCGATCATCCTAATTTATGGGGGACGTAGTTTTACACCCAAATAAATTTTGCCAGGGGGTAGCCCGGTCAATAACACCATATAAGCTGGAGAACCCAATGTGCATATATGTAGATATTACTTCAAATTTCATTAAAGCACATGTATTGAGATATATGGAAATATGTATGGAGCCATGATGGACCATGTCTAACCGAAAGTTTGATTCCCTATGTCCAATAGCGTTTGAGAAATTATGTACCAAAAATTATGAAAACAATATTCATTTTTTTAACTTTGGGCTCACCCTATTCAGGTCTGAGACCATATTGGTCCAAAATGTTGGTATGATCCGAAGTATACATCTATTCTTTGTTGATACACATCGCACTCGGAAAAATCGGTTGGAAAGTGTAGCTAGTACGACAAAAAGTAAAAATGGGACATATATCAACCATTCGTCGTCAAAGGATTAAGATCCCCAATTTAAATTTAAAATAGAGTTCAATTTAAATTTTATATGCTTAACAATCACAAATTCTAAATCTAAGATTTTTGACTTTGATATTTTAAATTGTGATGTCCATTTAGGAAAATTTCAATAGATATTTTCAATGAACATTTTCGAGTGGATATTTAAATTTTGAGAAGGATGTTATATTATAACAAATTAATATTTTTTAACATGGGGCAATACATTGCTTTGTTTAATCCCATATATTAGTTTAATTTTGCCAATCCAATTATATATTGCCCAACTAATAACGTAGAGTATATAACATATTGTAAGATACAATTAAATATGCCGTTTTACAAAAAATGACAGTGGTAAGTAAAATTGTATATTACTATACGTGATGTCATACTTAACTATATTAAATTTTACAAAACTGGATCTCACTGTCTAAGATTATATAATATTACTTTTAGTCGGGTAATAGCAGCTGAAAACAACAACTAATAATTACTACACAAACAACTGTCATTTAGTAACTGTAAACTATTTTTGACTTAAAAGATGAGTCGCGTGATATAATAAAATAGGCTATTTTCTTAATCGCGCGCTTTAACCACAATCCATTCGGAATTTCAAAAAGTACCAATCCGATTTTTTTAAACTTTGTTTACAAGGTTCACCCTTTAAAACTAATACATATTTACACACTTTTTTGTTGAAACAAATTTCAATAAACATTTAAATAAAAATATTTCAATAAAGTTTAATTTATTTAACCCTCAAACCGGCCTAAGCATTTTTGCGATGAAACTTATACTACGAGGTGGGATCGAAAAATAAACAATTTGTTTTTCTACCAAATTTTTTTTCGTTACCTACTTAAGGAGATATAGGCCAAAATAGGTTTAGAGCAAATCTCAAAAACTAATTCATTACTATGAATAAGATTAGGCATAAATTATTCCTCTTACCTTGATATAACTACAGTCCAAAAATTACACTTCATGTACATTTACTTAAAAAGATATTGCGATTTTCGTTTTTCGAAAAACGCTAAATTGAGCGAAAACGCACCTTAACTTCAATAAAATTGATTAAACGTAAAGGCTAAATTTAATCTTTCTGCCAAATTTCATAAAAATCCGTAAATTTGTTTTCAAGTTAAGACGATGTTCTTTGGAGGTATCCTATTGGAATCTTAAATGTCCTTGGACCAAAACATGAGCTTTTTTTTAAAAGCATAAGCTTCAATCTTAATTTATGTTTATTATGAACGGTTTCCAGTCAAGATAAATAAGTTTTTAAGATTTTTGAAAAATGTGCACAATATCTATTTTTTGAAATTTTCCAAAATTTTAATTTTAACACTTTCTTGCTTCTAATCCGTGCACTGCAATTATGCCACAAAATATTTTGTAAATTTGGTTTTCTATCGAAATATCTTAATTTCTTATTACAAAACAATTCTTTGGGGCATTTATGGCCAATTTAAAATACCCCGCCTGGAGGGCGTGCTTGCCGATTAGAGGGATAAGCTACTTTCAAACGAATTTTTGATGAAAATAACTTAGAAACCCCACAACCCCAATAAAATTAACTAAAATTATGATGAAAATATTTTAATTATTAATTTTTAGCAATTTCTCACTTACCTGATAAAAACTATAATTATTTGCAATAGTATCACCATGCGCCCGCTGATGTTGATACCATGAATACGCCCTTTTGGCCGGCGATATTAATATCGTGACGATTTTCGAATGCGGCAGTAATGCATGGGCTCGCTTTGGAACCATTTCACCATCAAAGTACGTGGCACTCTTCTCGAACATATAATGGGGAGCGGGTGCAATTGTGGTATTTGAAAAATCGGACGGAAAGAAATCCATATACCAATCTAAGCCTCTATAATAGTTATTGCCATTAAAGAATTGTACTTCTTCGTAAGTATCAGGGCTGGGAATATTACTAGCCAGATTTGAATGCATCGAAAGGAATGTATACAAAGCTGTGGTGCCAGTTTTTTGCGGACCAATAACTAAGAACTTTGGTAAAGAATCGCAGCTTTTAGTTTTAGACCAGATTTTCCGATGTCTGGGATCATCACAAGGATTACCCCATATGGGATCAACTTCTTCGGGATGTAAACGAAAATACATTTCAGCTAATTGGATGGGTGGGGCTGAGGCTAATTTAAGATTTGTCCAACATTGTAGAAATTTAATGACCGATTGAAAGGTGTATAATGCCAAACGATCGGAACCATAATTTGACATATGTGTCATGAAAATGTTGATAGGATTATAGACTATAGTTTGAAATAGTTCTCCACCCTGTATGGATTCATCTAATTTATCTCGACCTCCAGGATAACGATCTATATACATGGTATGTGTAAACAAACCACAAGTCTGTCGAGGCAATACCATAATGTTGCGGTGTATAAAACCTCTTCGTAAACGTGCCGGTCTCAAGTGAGGATATTCTTCGGTTGAAGTAACTTTAATATTCCACACTTTCTTCCAGGCTTCATAGAGAATTTCATGAGCTGGATAAACACCCGAATGATGTGGTGATATTGAGTAACCCGAATCCGTCGGTATACTATGCTCTACGGCAAATCCATGATTAAGGTGCATTTCAGACATGAGTAATGTTACATTATCATACAAATGAGGCTGCTGATGTTTCCACATGTGCGAAAACCAATTAAATTCTTGTACATTTTGTAGTAAAAAATCATCACCGAGATTTTCTTCACGTGTACCATGATGATAATATTTCCCTGAAAAGCCTAAATTAAAACGAAAACCAGGTACCATACCAGCTATAATTTTCTGCGTAGCCACTAATGCACGTACATCATCCGGTCTAAGGCGTGTACCCTTTTCACCCACAAATATATCATCTATATCAACTAAGATCATGCGCTCCAAATTTAAACTCAACTGGCCGTGACTTAGGTAGGATAAGGCATCCAGGAATAGTAAGCGATGTAGCCAAAATTTTAAACTACTACCAAAGAAAATACGTTTTATACCATCATATTGACCATGATCTTGGAGCACAGTAGTTAAGGGTAAGTGTACCTGACCACCCGCATCCGAGGGATAATCCTGACTATTACGTTGAGCCCACTCTATGGATTCATAGGTGGAATGATTATGTTGAAATACTGTCCAATCATCACCCGGCAATGCACCCCAAGCTGTTTCGCCAGCTCGCGTTAAACGCAAGACCGGTGAAGCGGGATTTAAGCTGGCATCCCGTAATCGTAGATTTGTATGGACAAACAACGGAAATCCTTTAAGTTGTGCCGCCACTAAGGTTTCTTCGCTGGGACTAACAAATCCCACTATACCCACAGAATATTCACGACAATATTTATCCAATAATTCTCGATTCCATTTATCCATGTGTAAATATTTGTCGAGATTTTCAAAGACTATAACACCATAACGACCCTTATCTAAATTTGTTAAGGATGGAAGACTCTTACCGGCTACTTCGATTTTGTACCTGGAAATATAAAAAGAAAGAAGGGAAATGATTAAAATGTTAACGGTTTGGAAACTTATTTTAAGTATCGAAAATAAAAGAATATATTGTTTTTTAAATAGCTATATGGGGAACTTCAAAATTTAACACACTTTGAAATATGCTATACCTTGGTATACCTCAAGTTATATAAAAGTTTCAAATATTTTTAAAAATTCAATTCTATTAAACGGTGCAAAAACCCTATGAAAAAACTGTGAAGGTTTAAAAACCGGAAAATTTTGGTTTCACTTGTAAACTACCATACAAGTTTTCAGCAAGCACCGATATGAAAATTAATTTTTCAGTGAATGTATTTCCCAAGTCTAGTGAGTCCACTTGGTATTGGAGTCGATCTGAAAGTTAAAAACCATGAGCAAAAAAATAAAATTTATACGAAAATTTTTTTTTTAAATTTCACGTAATTTTTTTAATTTTTGTTCTTTTAAATAACCAATCAACTCCTTTGGTGAAGCCGTTTCAACATGAAACTTTACACGTCATAGCTTTTAAGTATAGTCAACTCAATGGCCCAGTCCATCGTTAATCTCAATTCATAAAACCTTGAGAAATAAGAAGCATCTAATATCGGTTTTAACAGGTGTCAAACATTTTTGAAGTAGGTCATATAATATTTAGTCTCGAAATATTTTTTGATTGATGTTGAGATTGAAATCGAAAGTTTTAGGTGAAAACAGACATGTTTTCCATTTGTTATGTGAACCAAATTCGTTATGTAAGCTACACTATTCAACAATAATAAACTTTTTTACACAACCTTCAACAAAAATCTTTTAAAGCGTTTAGGTTTCAAAAACCCGAATGGGCACACAGGAAAAAAAGTTTCATAATATTAAACTTTTTTTCCTGATATTGATGATATTTTTTCATAAATCGTTTATGATCAATTATTTATCATATTTATGAAGTTTTCATAAATATGATAAACAGTTTCATTTTCCCATAGACCTTCACCATTTCATAAAAAAGTTTCATAAATTTTGTGAAAATATATTTAGAAAATATTATTTGCAATTTAGACTTTTTAAAACTTAAAAACTATCAGAAATTATTTTAAATTCCGAAACATAAATTAAACATTATTTGAGGTGTTCTTAATTTTAAATAGATTTTTTTTTAATATAATATGAAACGTTTATGAAAATTTTCATAATATTTATGAAGCATTTCATAACAATTTATAAAACTTTCATAGAAATTTATGAAACTGCTTTATCTTATTTACGAAATATTTAATAACATTTATGAAGCCTTTCATAAAATGTAATGACACTTATTCATAATTTTTATGAAATTTTCCATCAATATGAAGAAGCCTAGCATCAATTTCTGAAACAGCTTCATCATATGTATGAAGTGTTACATTGGACGAAAATCAATGTAAATTTTCTTGAGAAGTTCTTAAAAATATTTGGTTCTCTTTATGAATTTGGTCGAAATTATAAATCAAATGTAAAGTCTCCAAAGAACGGTCCGGTTCAGATCCAAGCCTATCCCAGCAAAAAATAACCTGGATTTGGTAAGCAGTAACTACATTTGTATGCTTCCAAAATAGAGCTTCACCGCCTTGCATAAAGTAAAGCAATTAGGGAAGGCATTCTGTTGTGCTTCCCAAAATGTCTTTATTGAAGCAGTGAGTAAGGCATACAAGGAAGCAATAAAGAATGCATACTATGAAGTATTAATGTTGTCAACATACAAAAAAAAAGCGCTTCTTATTGCCTAAGAAGGCATGCATTTATTGCTTCTAAGAGCATATGAAAGAAGCGCTTTTCACCTGCTTAAAAGAGACATACCAAGTGGAACATCGTGAAGAAAAATCATGCCTTCTGGATTTGCTATGGAAGCGCTTCGTAATTAAGTAATGCCTTCCGGAAGAGCTTCTGGATAAGCACAATTTTTTGCTGGGATATTCTTAACAATATTGGAAAAAAATAATGATTTTTAATAACACAGCATTTGGTCAATTGCTTTTAGTAAAATGGGCTTGTGCCGGGAATCGAAATTGGTACTATAGGTTGTTAGTCATCAGCTCTATCATGAGAGCTTATCGATATGTTATATACAAGCTTAAAAGACCGATACTTCCTTACCGTTAGTTTTGTATATCGGAATATATTAAGAAATTTTTTAAGTTTCAAGTTTTAGATTTCTACCTTCAGTGCTTTGCATGTCATCATCTTTCTCAACTTTTTATCTTTAAATGCACTTTTATACCATCATTTTATCAAAAATCCAAATGTCTTCATAACCCCTGTTATGGAATCGATTTTCCCTGTTGTACCTCCCCGTAAAAATTTTTTAAAATCCCAGCCTTAGCTAATGCCTACATCAAAATTTTCCCATGATTGTGAATGTTAATTTTGAAATTCCCGGCAACAACTGAATCCTTCAATTGGCAACAAATATGGTTGCTACTACCGAGTCAATTTTCTGTGTGTACTTTTCAGTATCATTTTCCTCGTTTCAACTACATCTTGACATGTGGCGATATCTACTTCATTTTGCGTATATCTTTCACTGTGAATTTCGTCTACACTATTAATGTGCACAATTTTTTTAGAAAAATAAATTAGTAGAACATTAGTAAAATATTAGTAAAACATTAGTTCAAAACTGTTAAGTTCTGAATAAGTATAACTAAAATTTTCGTTCGAAAAAAATTTCTAGATCACCGGGAGTTGGAAAAAGCGGTTAATTTGAAAACCCGATTTGGAACCAATGTGCGTTTGAAGATACAACACTTTTCCCATATACAATTGATTTTTTATGCTCTCAAATTGTTAAAGCTTTTCTTTGAGTGCATTCACACACATAAATATTTTACATATGAAAATATTTTTTTAACTATCAAATACTTAACTTTTTATTAAATATCGTTTTAAAATAATTCCTTTACCATTTTCCACATGAATCATTTCTGATGCTGTCAGATGAAATAATAAAATCTATGATCACTTTTTGTTGTTTGTTATACCCTACAAAAGTTGTTTGGATATTATTAGTTAAACATCTAACATGGAAACTACACAGTGGTGAATTCGCAGATTTTAATGAAACTTCGATATGTTGTTGAGGACAAACAAATATTAGACACGTAGTTTAGGTTAGGTGCGCAATAGCAAGTTTAGGGGTTAAGAATGGGAGTCAAAAACCATGTCAAAAATTTAAAAAATTCAGATTTTTTTACGCATTATTAAAGTACTCGAGAAAACAACAATTTTGATACCCATATTGCTTATGCTATGGGCCCAGGGTTGCCACTTATTCGAAATTTTTAAAAAATGTGTTGAAAAATCTCTTCCGGAAAACTCTTGTTAAAGCCGAACTATTGTCAAAATTGAAAAATGCCCAGACTCTCCCTCCATAAAAATTAAATATTTTTTATGATATGTTAATTTGAACTCAAACTAACAACAACTTCCCATACAATTGTAGTTTTTGAAAATTTTGTGTTTGGAATAACATAAATGTTAGGCCATGCACGGACATGTTTTATATACACTCAAAAAAAAGTTTGGTAAGTCAACCAAAAATTTTGCTGAGTCAGCTAAACATTTTGCTGAGTCAGCCAAAATTTTGCTGAGTCAGCAAAATTTTAGTCAGGAGGGTGCTTGCAAAAAATTGCTAATGTCAGCAAAATCTTTTGCTGAAAATCAGAGAGCTGAATTTTAGCAACAATATTAGTAGATTCTGCAAAAGTTTTGCTAACACTTTGAGGATTAGAAATTAAAAAACCCTTGATAAAAATTAATAAAATTTTTGTGAATTTTTTGTCTTACTAGAGTTGTACTTTTTAGTATCATTTCCCTCGTCACTACTACTTCTTGACATGCTGCGACATCTATATCTGCTTGTATCTTTCAATCTGGTTGTCGTCCATCCTATTAATGTGCTAATCAGCACAATTTTTTATAGCAAAATTAATTAGTAAAGCATTAGTAAAATATTAGTAAAACAGTTCAAAATGGTTGAGTGCTGAATAAGTATAAATAAAATTTTAGCTGAAAACATAATTTTAGCAAAAAATTTGCTGAAAAATTGTATACCTTATTTACAAGACGGTTTACTAACTTTTCTACTAACTTATTTTTTTGAGTGAACCAGTGGATGTGTCTTTAAAATACTTTTGATTTGATACGCAACTGGACTACCCAGCAAAAAATAGTGCTTACTCTGAAGCTGTTCTGGAAGACATTATTTAATTACCGAGCGTTTCCAAAGTAAATCCAGAAGGCATGATTTTTGTTCGCGATGTGAAACTTGTTGTGTCTCTTTTAAACAGTTTAAAACCGCTTCTTTAATGTGCTCTAAGAAGCAATAAATGCATACCTTCGTAGGCTATAAAAAGAGTCTTTTGTGTGTTGACAACATTCATTCATTACTGCTTCATTGTATGAATTATTCACTGATTCAAAGAAGGCATTTAGGAAAGCACAGGAGAATGCCTTACCTGTTTGCTTTATTGTATGCAAGGCAGTTAAGCGCTATTTTGGAAGCATATAAATGTAGTTACTGCTTACCAAATTGAGGTTATGTTTTGCTGGGTAGAGGATACTTATAAAAGAAATTTAAAAAAAAAAAATGTGAAATTGAAACCCCTAAACTTGAGATTGTGCAGCTATAAATTTAATATTTATTTATCCTCTACAGCATATTCAAATTTAATTCAAATCTGCCGATTTCCATGTAAAATATGGTATATAGAAACTGGAATCTTCCTAGCAAAACCTAGGTAAGAGGTTGATATTACGGAACAAGTTGCTGGCATGACACTGATAGAATTTTCCTTCATAGCATTAATGAATCGGTTCATTGAAATGGATTCATTAATTTAATTTTTTCCTATTATGGACTTAAAAAATAATCTTTAAAGTATATCGCTCAATATAACAATTGAAATAAATTCTTTTGTCAAACAGAATAAATCAAAACTTTCAAATAAATTGATTTGAGGCAGTCACATATCATTTGATGTGAAATGTTAATTGACTAGAAAATTATTAAAAATTTGTCTTAAGTCGACATAAGTGCTTTTGTAAATAGTCAACAGATATCTAATGAACTCAAAGTATTGGTAGCCAATATAATGGTTCGGTTGTAGCTATTGATATTTTGGTAGTTACCACCAAATTTATGTTGAGACAATGGAAATTCTATTGTCGTGACCTAATTTGTTTTGTTTCATTGTTTTTGACTGTTATTAAAACCGAAAAATTCGGTCACAACAGCTAAATCATTCGATTTTCAAAAAAATACGGTTGCTGCTACCGAGTCTGTTTTCTGTGTGTACTTTTCAGTATCATTTTCCTCTACTTCATTTTGCGTATATCTTTCAATCTGGTTTTCGTCCACACTATTAATGTGTTTATTAGCACAACATTTTTTTTCCAAAATAAATTCGTAAAACATTAGTAAAATATTAGTAAAACATTAGTTGAAGGCAGTTAAGTGCTGAATAAGTATAACTAAAATTTTAACTGAAAACATAATTTTAGCAAAAAATTTTCTGAGAAATAGTATACTTGATTTACAAGACGTTTTACTAATTTTTATACTAACTTTTTTTTTTTGAGTTTAATTGAGATCTGGAAGGTAGTTTAGAATTCCTTACATTAAAAAAGTCATATACTTGATGAAATTTTCATTGGGTCAATGAAGTCTGTCAATAAAATTGTTTTAACGAAACACGTTTCATTGGTTCAATGAAACATTTCTTTGGGGATCATTTTATGAAAATATTCATTGTATCAATGAAGGAATTCATTAATACTACGTAGAAAATTCTATCAGTGTACTGACTGCCCATTAGTGACATCAAATTCACATGTTTAAATATTTTTATGGTATAATTTGTTCGTTTTAATTATCACTGGTACTGTGCAGATTTGTTAAACAAATTATTAACTAATCTAATTTTATGAATAATTAAAAAAATATTGTCAAACAAGCATATGAAATAAAAGAATGATTTAGTTCAATAAATGGAAATGAATGAAATGAACTATTATGCCTACCTCTTATTTTTCTACAAAATTTCAAAAATGTCTCTATTGAGCTCAATTTGCGTGCTTTAGGATTTCTGCATCAGATTAAGGAACACTCAAAGGATTCAGAGCCGTGGCTTAAGTTTAATTTTTTGGTCTTTTTAAAGCTTTTATGTCTTTTAAGAAATATGCGAAAAATATTTTAATAACAAGAAATGTTTTTAAAATGCTAACAAAAAATTAAAAAAAAAAATTATGTTGCACTCACTCTATTCGACCTTGATGCAATAAAAATTTACGAGTTGTGTTTTTTTGGAATTATGTCTGTTGTTATTCCTCCCTACAAGAGAGGCAATAAAATCAGGCAACCAAACACCAGCTAGCCCATTTTTTGATGCTTTATAGCCATTATTTTTCTTCTATTTTATATAGTAGTAGTGGTGGTATTGGAACTATATACTGATACATTGAAAATGTATATGTGTATGTGTGTTAATAACGACGAATGCACACTTTAAATTCCATATGCAATTTTCTCACATCAATGCCCATGTATACCGCGATTTATTTTTAAGTCAGCTTTTGTCAGAATTTTTCATTAGTGCACCCCGTACTTCATACAGAGAAGAGAAATACGAGCAAATACTGCAACAATATTTTATATGAAAAAAAAAAGAAACTAAAATAAAAATCATAATGTTTGCGTTTTAGATTCATACACTGATAGAATTTTCCATCATAGTATTAATGAATCGATTTTATTAAAATGTAATCATCGATTTAATGAAAAATTTAATTAACTGAATGAAAATTCATTTATATTGTTAAGTTTGTATAATTTCATTAAAAAAATTCTTTATATCATTGACAATTTTTCGAATTTTTTTCAATAAACATGTTAACTTGTGATATGCAAAAAAAATTAGTTTAGTTCAGTGTAAATTTTTTTTTTTTTTTTTTAATGTTACATTTTGGATTAAAAAAAATAGTCGCTAAAGTTAAACGCCTAAACTTTGATTTAAGGTGGCCTGATATCATTTAGTGTATAAAGTGTTGATGAGAAATGACTACAAAATTCTTCAAAAAAAAAAAAATTCTTAACACAACATATGAAACATTAATTTTGAAAAAGGTATAAGTCCACTTGCTTTTAAATTTAGTATAAATAAAAGATTTTTGTATATTATTTATTTGATTCTTTGCATGGAGCGGATAGAACGCTCTCTATAGTGTTAAGCAAAGAATTGGTTTTATTGGCTAAAATCGATCTTAATTTATAGTACATAATTGCTAACTAAGCATTTCTATAAACAGTGGGAAATGTAGCTATAGACTTAGTACTTTCAGTTAGATTTGTAAAGTGCGAAACACCGATCAGTGTACAATACCAAAAGGGTTGACTGTTAAGTAATGTTTACAGTGGATTTCTAACAGTCTGGCTGAGCATTCTCAGCTTAGAATGTTTGTAGCCACAATAGTCGTTGTACAATACAATTAGTGTTTATAGTTGTGTAATATGATCCTTTTATAAAGGGTCCGCCATTTAACCTTTTTTTTCAACTAGTGCTTATTTCGTGAATGGTAACACTTAGCTCATATCTGATTTGACAGATAATTAGTTTTATCCTTCCGCTGAACGAATATGGTCCGTATGTTCGTAATCTTGTGAAAAAAGTGAAAGAAACTGGCATCCTCATCGTTAAACCAAAGCGTGAAAAGCCAAAAACAGTGCGTACATCCGAGAATATTGCTGCTGTGGCAGAAAGTGTGCGTAAAGCGCCATCAACATCAATTCACCGTCGTTCTCAACAATTGAACATTTCGGAGACATCATTGAGACGAATTTTGCATAAAGACCTTGGAATGACGCCATACAAAGTGCAATTGGTTCAGGAGTTCAAAAAAAAAGTTATTTGGCAGACATAAATAAATGAAAAATATTCTTGTGGGGTTTAAACCCATATAATTCATGCTACAGTACCGCTACATGAGATATAAATGGTTTTGCATTTAAACGTGTTTAAAAACCTGGGTGCAATTGTTTAAGAATTTTTACATGCATTTGTTACCACATATAGTTAAATTTTCCATATCACAAAGAACTTTTTATAGATGTTACGAAATTACCATTTTTTTAACTGCAAGTGGACTCATATCACTTTCAAAATTAACATTTTTATCATTTTGTTATTTTCAGTTGGACTTAATTTAACTTTTGTTGTTTGATATATTTTATTAGCTGAAATATTAAAGTTCGCTGATTTAACCAAAATTAATACAAGTAACAATCAATTTATTATTTTATAAGTTTTGTGATGTCATTTTGATCTGCTACACGCATAGAAATAAACCTGTAAAAATATCAGAAAAAGCTACTAAAAATTAGTTAAAAATTACCTTGAAGAAAAAACTGCTAAATTTATGAGGATTTTTTGCCAAGTATTAGTAAAATAAGAATAGCAAAAATAAATCGGTTAACTTTACAAAATTTTAGTTATGTTCGATGTGAATTTTAGTTAATTGAAAATAGCATTTTACTCTGTAAAATTAACAAAAACTTTTACTAAATAAATATTTGTAGACTCAAAATAGCAAACAAAAACTGTAATATAAACAAAATTGTTGCTATATTTACCTCAAATTTATTAGAATGGTAATAACAGTTTATTTTGCTAAAATCAACAGAAATTTTTGCTAAAAAAATTGTAGATTGCTGATTTCATAAGGGCAGACTTTTATTCGCTTCAACAAAAAACTTTCAAAATATCACATTCATTAATGATTTTTTTTGTCTACTAATATTTAGTAAATGTTTTTGCTGATTTTAGTAGATTATTTTGTTACATTCAATTAACTAAAATTTAGGTCAAATATAACTAAACATTTGTGCGCCCCGGTAGGCTAGTTGGTAGCGTGCTGGCTTATCAGTGCGGGGGTCGTGGGTTCGATTCCCACCAGAGGCACTGGTCTGTTTCCGCGCCGAAGGCCATAGTAGCTAGTGCTCGGTTAGGGTAATAGTATATAATTTGTAATTATATGATTATCAATTAATAATTAATAAAATAAAATGAAAATAACTAAATATTTGTAAATTCAACAGATTTATTTTAGCTATTCTTATAATACTAATATTTAGTAAAAAAATATTGCTAATTTCAGCAGTTTTTTCTGCAAGATCATTTTTATCTAATTTTTAATAGCTTTTTTGCTATTTTCACAGGTTTATTTCTGTAAGTGTATGTACTAGATGCATCCCAGGAAAAAATTACACATTCCAAAAAGAAGGTGATTGCCCACACTTGCTTACATATCTCATTGCCAAATTTAGTAACTGCAATACCAAACTCATTCCAACGATAGAGTCAAAAAAGCAAGTAGTATTGTAATCAATTCTTTAAATTTAAACCAGAAAGCATGAACTCAATAATAAAGTAATTATTTACTTAAAAGAAAATAACAATGTTATTAACTCATATGTATAACTTTTTGTACTCAAGAAGTAATCATATACTTTTTCTTAATAAAAGGACGTTTTTGGAAGTAGTTCCTAATTTTGAAAAAAGAAGTTATACAATTTTAAAGAATTTATCTCATATATTTTTTCAAACAAATTTTTATTTGCAAGAAAATAATACTAAAATCAGAAATAACATGTTGCCTAAATTTTGTTAAACTGTGGTTAGGTATAAATTAGGGAAGCGCACGTGAGCAGAAAATTGTGAGTGGAAGTTGAAATTACTGACGTTATCGTGAGTGAGTGTGATTGTGTGTGAGTCATATTTTTGTTTTTCAATTTTGAATTGTTCTTTTTTTTGAAAAATTTATATTTTCGTGGTTTATAGCTCCAAAATTATGACAAACCCATGTTATCATAACAATTCGATGTTTCACTTTTTAGGATTTTATTTCCGTATGAGTTTTGATCGTTATATTTGAGTGACCTAGGAGAATCATGTGTGAGTAAAAGATGAATTTACTTATGGAACTACTTCTTTAAGTGTAAATACTTCTTATTTTTTCTAGGGAACTATTTATTTTTTTTTTTTTTTGTGTAAGTACTTCGTAGTTTTACAATGGAACTATTTCTTTATTAAAAAATGTATGTAGTTCTTAAAAATATAAAGTAAATGGTTCTTCGGTAAAAAAATAATCAATTCTAAAGAATCAATTATTTTAGTCTCACGCCCTGTTAAAAGAATCGAGTAGGTAATCTAGTAAGGAATGTGTTCTGCCCAAAATGCTTGATTACAACCCCGCTTACCTTTTTGGAAATTTTTTGCTGGGATGTCTTAAAATCCGAAAATTCGTAAGAAGATTCTTATTCTATTAAATCTGCCTGATAAAAAATACAAAAATAAACTCGCCCCCAGCTAAATTTTTTTTGCAATGCTTTGCGAAAAGAAATTTATAGTTTTTAACCAAAAATACTTCTAGAAATTTTTAAGAATATGTGTCTTAAAAACGACTCAAAATTGTATAACAATATAATTTGGCAAAAAAAAATGTTCTAACATTACGTTATTACTTTGCCATACAAAATTAATTCCAATATTCTTGTTTATTTAGGGAAAAGGACGACTCATACCGCTTTCAAAATAAACATTTTTGTGAAATCGTTAACTTTAACTTTAATATTAATATTTCTATAGTTTCTAAAATGATTTAGCATTTGTTTTAAATAAAAAGATCATCTTGTGTTGTACAGAATTCCATCTTTATCTCGTTTTTTTTTAATGATTATAAAAACTTGCTTAAAAAAGTTTCTAAAAAAAATCTATCGCTATTAACCATAATTATTTTATTAAATATTTAAAAATTCGCTGTTTCATAATGATTGCGAAATCTTAAAACCATTTAGAAAATTTGCCATAAAAACACTCAAGATATATTTTTGCTAAATTTATCGCAAATTTAATCTTTTAACGTGGTTACTGATCATAGAATATTTCCTAGCATTATTTTATTCCCCATATACAAATAATTCAAATATGCTTGTTTATTAAGGTTTTTTCTATTAATAAAAATGGGAGGACTCATCCCACTTTCAAATTAAACATTTTTGTGAAATCTTTAACTTTTGAAAATTCCTCAACAATATTTCAAACTATAATTGTTCAAATTATTTAATTTTTGTTTTAATAAGGTGGTGCAAAAGTAATCCTCCTATCAGAAAATTCTATACATAATAAATACATAATAAAAAAAAAAACATCGGAAGGTTATTTTTGCGCCACCTTATATAAAAAGATCGTCTTGTGTTGTACCCAATTCCATTCTTTATTCGTTTTCTATGGGGCTTACACCGATTTGCAAAACAAAAAATTTGCAGAATTTGGAAATAATCTATCACCAAAATAATATCATGAAATATTTAAAACTTAGTCGTTTCACAATGATTTCGACATTGAATAATCGTTAAGACAATTTGAAAGAAAAGAACTTAAGATTTGTGATTTCTCAATTTTGGCGAATTTCAACTTTCAACTCGTATATTGGTCATAAAATTTTTTCCAATGTCATTTTATTACTTTCCAATCAAAAATTATTTAAATATTAAGCAAACCTGCACTTTATAGGGCGTTCCTGAAAAATAAAATTAAATATATGACCTCCTCTGGAATTAAAAAATAATTTTTTTTTCTATCCTAGGGCCCAAAACCGATATGCGTACAATTGTGTAAGTATGGTGTACTCAAAGGAAAGGAAATTTCCTCAAGATGTTAAAAATGATATTATTTTTATGATCCATAATACGTAACGCACTCTAGAGCTATTTTTAAGTTAAAAAATGGGGAGGACGTTTTTAGTGTGATTGTTTTTTTTTTTGGTTATTTTTGTAAAAGAGGAAAGTTTTTCTGCGTGACCGGCCTTCGCCCGGGCTTAGCGGTTTTCTTCTATGTGATAGGAAGTTTAGTGGCTTAGATGAATTAAGTTTTTCAGCGTGACCGGCCTTCGTCCTATGTGATAGGCAGTTCAGTGGCTTAGCTGAGTAAAATTTTTCTGCGTGACCGGCCTTCGGCCGGGCTTTGGGGTTTTCTCCTATGTGATAGGCAGTTTAGCGGCTTCGCTGAATAAAGTTTTTCCATTTTGAAATTTAAAAATAAAAAATTATTTTGTTGAAATTTGGATCTATTTGTAAGTGTTTTCGAAAATAGAGCTAATGACAAAACTTGTAAAAGGGTGAAGAGGGCGCTACGTATCATAGATCCTAAAAATAATATAATTTTTTAAATCCTCAGGAAATTTTTCACACTTGTATCTTACTACGCGTACCATTTTTTAACCGAAAATAGGAAAAACAATTTTTTTAATTCTGGAGGGGACTACCTATTTTTGTTTTATTTTGGAGAACGCCCCATAAAGTGCAGTTTAGCCCAATTTTCTTGTTCTTCTATTTACAAAAAAAAGAAAAAAAAGAAGGACTCATAACACTTTCAAAATAAATATTTTTGTCAAATAGTTAACTTTTAAAAATGTTCTCTTAAAATTTCTATAGTTTTGAAATTATTTACTTTATGTTTTATATAAAAAGATAATCCTCTGTTATACCCAATTCCATCCTTAACTTGCTTTTTTTTAAAAAAGCTCATACTCTGTGCACTACATGATATTAATGAATTTTTGCTTTATATCTATGATTTGTCACTAAAACTCGTCCATTGAAACGTTTCATCAAATTAATGCTACTTTTCATAAAATTTAATGAAAAATTTCATATTATTTATTAAAAATTTCATACGACTAATGAAAAATTTTCATTAAAAATAGTTTAATGAATATGAAAATTATTCAAGTTCGAGGCCATACTCTATATTCCTTTAATAGGATATTGTCCTAACAAATAATCTACAGAGTTTTTGTTTTAAAATTTATTATTTGACCCTTTCAGGAATGTGTTGATAGATCTATTTCGGGAATTTTCTAGGTTCACATCATCAGAACATGTTTTGAAAGATGTGACAATCCCATGCAAAACATCAAACATTCATATAACCTAGTTTCCCCACTAAATGAGAGCTAATATATGAGATCGAAGTTAAAGAATATCACCATTGATCAAAAATAAATAGAAAACTTGTTCGTTATGTGCAAGCTCTACCTTTGGTAGATATACAATACACGCTTTTTGTTTTTATTCTACTTTTTATTTTCACACTTGTTTTGTTTAAAACAAGATGTAAAGGGAAAACTAGGTTATATCAATGTTTGATATTTTGCTTGGGATTGTCACTTCTTTCGAAACGTGTTGTGATGATGCGATCCTAGAAAATTCCCGAAATAGATCTATCAACACATTCCTGAAAGTGGTCAATTAATAAATTTGAAAACAAAAACTCTATAGATATTGCTAAAAAAAATGTTTTCAAACTTTATTTTATTACTTTCTCAAGAAAATATTATTTCAACATTCTTGTTTATTTAAGTTGAGGACTCATGCCACTTTCAAAATACACATAAATCGTTAACTGGAAAAAATTCAATTATCAATATCTCAGTCGCTTTTTAAATTTGTTCCTTTACATATAAAAAGATCCCCTTATATTGTACCTAATTCCACTCTTAACAAATTGTTTTTGAAAATGTACTCATGTACCACTTTCAAAATAAATGGTTCATATGTGCTGTAGTAAAAAGCAAAAAAAGAGTTTTTTTTTAAGGAATAAATTTCTGTTTTGTAATAGAAAGTAAGGAAAATATTTTTTACAAACTATAAATTTTATTCATTAAACACATAAAACTTTCAAAACGTGTATGTGGGAATTAATACTAAAATTTATATTTATGACATTTTCATTGTAATAATGAAACCATTCATTAAAATTGATTTAGTTAAACATGTTTTATTGATTAAATGAAGCATTTCTTTGTGAACTTTTTTATGAAAAAATTCATTGTATTAATGAAGGAATTCACACACAAATTTCTATCAGTTTAGTAAAATAATAACGAAAAGGTACCCTGCGAGAATTATTTGAATGATATCAATGAATGTTTATATTTGATCTATGAAGTGTTACTGGAATTCGTCCATTGAAACTTTTTATTAAATTAATGCAGTGCTTTATAAAATTTTATGGAAAATTTAATTTTACGAGGGCGGATCAATAAGTCCGTGACTTTTCGAACTGCTCCCATCAAGTACCACCTGTTAATATTGAGCAAAGTTCCATTTTGAGCAAGTTCCGTCATTTACTTTGCGTTTAAAACATACAACCTCGTGGATTTTTTTAAAAATGGAAAAAAGTGAATTTCGAGTGCTCATTAAACATTATTTTTTGCGAAAAAAAAAACCCGTCAATCAAGCCAAGGAAAAGCTTGATAAATACTATGGGGACTCTGCACCATCGATTTCAATGGTAAAAAAGTGGTTTACTGACTTTCTGGACGGCCAATTGCGCTCAATACACCCGGAAATGTCGAAAAAATCCATGATCGAGGGTAAAAGTGCGTGAGATTATTGATGCCATATGCATTTCATATGGCATTGTGGTTACGATTTTAAATGATCAGTTGGGTTTAAGAAAGCTGTCTGCAAGATGGGTGCCGCGTTTGCTCTCAATTGACTATAAACGTAATCATGTGACAACTTCAAAGGCTTGTTTGGAGTTGTTTAACCGCAATTCGAATGAGGTTTTGCGGCGTTTTGTAACTGTGGATGAAACATGGATCCATTACATCACTCCGGAGACCAAGCAGCAGTCTAATGAATGGGTTTCTCCGGGTGAACCGGCTTCGAAGAAGGCCAAGGTAAGTTTGTCGGTCAACAAGGTGATGGCAACAGTTTTTTGGGATGCACGCGGGATAATCCACATCGATTACCTTCAAAAGGGAAAAACAATAAACGGCGAATATTATGTCAACTTATAGGACCAATTTAACGAGGATTTAAAAAAAAAAAAACGACTCCATATGGCCGGTTGCACACTTGTGCAGTCTCAATGGCAAAATTCCATGAAGTGATCAACGAATTGGTACCTCATCCACCATATTCTCCGGATTTAGCCCCCAGTGACTATTTCCTATTTCCAAACCTAAATAAATGGCTCGGTGGAAAGAGATTTAGCTCCAACGATGAAATTATTGATCAAACAAATGCCTATTTTATGGACCTCGAAAAATCCTATTTTTTGGAAGGGATACAAAAATTGGAGAAACGTTGGACTAAGTGTATTGAGCTAAAAGGAGATTATGTTGAAAAATTATTTTTTTTTTTTTCAAAAAAACCTGTGTTTCCTTCAAAAAGTCACAGACTTATTAATCCGCCCTCGTATTTATTAAAAAATTTATAGACGTATAAAAAAAAAGTTTCATTAAAAATAGGCTCATAAAAATGATGAAGCGTTTATATAAAGTTTTTTTCACTTTGTGAAAAAACTTCATTATTTTACTGAAAATTTTCATTAAAACTTGTCCTAGAAAATTCTTTCTGTGTAGTGAATATTAAAAAATATGGTAAAAAAAATAAACTGAAAAATGGTGCCAAAACAACAACAAAGACCTTAAAAAAACCCTCTAACATATTCCATTATATTCATAAATACCATGGAATAAAAATAAAAAGAAATGGTAGTTGTAATAGTTCCCAACAAAAGCATCATCCCAATCATCATCATCAATGTGGGTGGTTTGGAAAGGCTGCTTGTTTTTTTTTTTTTATGACTTTGTGACTTTTGAATTTCATATTTGTTGTTAGTTACCTTTGCCAAGTGGTATTATATTTGTTAGATGTTGTGCGGTATTGTGTATATAATAACTAACTTATTGGTTTGGGGAGGAAGAGGAAGTTGCCAGAAAAATCTTGAGGCAAGATTCATTTTAAAAACTGAAATCCCACAAATGAACGAAAATGTATATTCTATAAAGAGTAAAGCAAGATTGAACTAAAATGTTGCCTATGATGACCTACTAAACAAAACAAAATTGCATTAGCAGCCAGCAAAATTTTCCAACTCGTTTATTCTATGAGTCTAAAATGTCGAAATGTCATAATTTTTATGAGGCTTTTAAAAAAATCATACACTACCCAGTGTACAAACGGTAATGACATACCATTACTTTTTCCACTACCAGTAATGATACCAGCTTACATACTCTCTGAATTACTTTAATGCAAGTAATAAGAACTTACTAATAACTAGTTAATTTTCCAACTATTTCAATACGAAAAATAATGCGCTATACAAAAGTACTTATTTTTATCATTATTTTAAATATAAAACTTCGTTGAAAATCTAATTTTAGCCTCATTACTTTTTCAACTCTATATCACTACTTATTTTTGATTTTTTTTAAGCTGGTAAGTAATGACATGTAATGTGCAAATAAGTCAAATATAACTAGCCGAGATAGCTCAGATACTAAAGCGGTTGAATGCCAACTAAAGGCCCGGGTATAAAAAAAAAAAAAATTTCAATAAAAAATATTACCAAAATATTACCATTACCAAATATGTACACTCAGGAAAAAAAGGTTATTAATATTGATGATCGTTTGTCATCAATTATTTATAATATTTATAAAGTTTTCATAAATATGATTAAGTGTTTAATAAAAACGTCTGACAAATGTTTCATTTCAAAAAGAAGTTTCATAAACTTGATGAAAATAATGGGCTGAGAAGTTTCAAAAATTTGATTTCTCACAATTTTTGGGATAGTAGGTGTATACTCCCTACATGTTAACCTTTTTCCGCCAAACAAGACTCTGAAGTCGAAGTAGAAATATATGCACAAACAAAAAGTCGGTAATGAAGGGGTTAAAAAAAAATCATAAAAAATTTTGAAATTTTTAAAGTTTTCTTTTAGATTTTTTCTGAATGCGATTTAAAAATCTGCCCTTCTGAAATCAACAATCCATAAATATTTAGCATATATTTCTGTTGATTTTAGCAAAATATACTCTTATTTGCATTCAACTAAATTTAAGCTACGAGAAAATATAGCAAACATTTTGTTGATATTGCAGTTTTAGTTTGCTGTTTTTAGTCTATAAGTATTTTGTCAAATTTTTTTGCTAATTTTGGAAGAATAAATTACTTTTTTAAATTAACTAAAATTTAACTCGAATACAACAAAAATATTGCAAAGTTAACTGTTTTATTTTTGCTGTTGCTATTTTTTTAATATCTAGCAAACAAAATCTGCCAATTTTAGTAGTTTTTCCTGCAACCTGATTTTTAACTAATTTTTAGTAGCTTTTTCTGATATTTTAACAGGTTTATTTCTATAAGTGCATGGGTTCCAGGGCATTGTTAAATCGCAGGGAGAGATATGACTGATGAATTAGAGAGGGAAGGCTCTTCTCTGGGCACAGAAAACTTGGAGAACGCAAAACCATTTGAGGCTTCTAGGGATGAATTACGTGAATGGACTGTTATTGCTCATAGAATAATATGGGACACCGAGGGAGTGGGTTAAACCACAACGGTTCTATGTGGAGGGGAAAACGAAGGGACCTTTGAAACTTAGTATAATAGAACTTCGTAGGATACTTAGAATTCTCACCGGGTACACCAATTTCAAATGGGTTGTACGGGCTCAGAAACTTCCTGCGAGGAGAGTGACGAGCCCAATGAACGCTATATTTGTGGTTGTCCTGCTTTTGCAAGAATTAGGGTTCAACCTGTCCGCTGACTATATTCCGATTTTGAGAGACCTTAGTGGAATGGCATGGATGAGACTAAGGAATTTCTAGAAAGAGACGGAGTTTCTGGAATAGATAATGACGGGAAGTACTGAGACATGGGAGTGCACAAACAAGCCAGATTAAGTACATGTGCAATTTTATTAGGCATGAGTTGGTTGTGAAAGATATCTTCACTTTCGATTCCTCTTTTCAACCTAATATAACTAACAAAAAATAAATACTGCCTTCCAGAACTGATTCCGGGTAAGCACTATTTTTTGCTGGGTTATTTTCATCACAACTTAATAAAATTTAAAACTAAAAATAAGAATTATAAGAGGGCGGTGCCAAAATTAGCCGATCACACGTATATTTAAATGTCGGCAGTAGTTTGAAAAAAATTACTTTGGGGAAAAGTGGCAACTTTATAAAACGTATGTTTTAAGTTCCAAGGCGCCACCTTGTTTAGTATTTTTTTGGATCCATCACAAATAAACGATCTTAGTAAATTTGTAACCAAGGAAAAAATTGGTCAACGTTTCGAAATTCAATACTTTCATTTGAAAGATCTTACTCAATATTAAAGCCGAGCTAGGCTCTACTCTGGGGGAGTCTGCTACTTCGTTTACGACTATAAAATATTGGGTGGCAGAGCTTAAACGAGGCCGTACGAGCTGGCAAGACGAACACCGCAGTGATCGACCACGCTAGAATCGGTAAATGAAATAAACAAAATGCTATGGACAATCGTCGGCTGAAAGTGCGTGAGCTGGCTTAATTGCTAGGCATTTCAAAAAGTGCTATACATCGCATATTGAGCGAAAATTTGAAGATGAGAAAGCTGTGCTCAAAATGGGTGCCGCGGTTGCTCACAATAGAACAAAAACAGCGTCGTAAAGATGTTTCAATAGAGTGTTTGGCGATGTTTCACCGCAATAAAGCCGAGTTTTTGAGTCGATGCGTAAGCATGGATGACTCATGAGTCCACCACTTCACACCTGAAAAAACGAACTGTCAAAGTAGTGCACGGGAAGTGCGGAATCGTGTTCAACGAAGGCGAAGAAAGTTCTATCTGCTGGCAAGGTCAGGGCGTCTGGTTTTTGGTTTTTCGTTTTTTTGAAGAGTCAGGAAATTCTTCCTATTGCTTTCTTTGGAAAGCGGATAGTAGAGAGGTGAAATGTGGGAAAAATAAAGGGCTTCAAACATGGCAACACTGTTTTTGCGCGAGATGGAGAATTGACGAACTTATTAAAGCTTTTTGGTTCATATTTTATTTTACTTTGGTGGGGTTAAGTGCTATGGGAACACCGAGGCGGCCGCTGCGATACATAAGAGGGATAGAAAACTCACATATATTATTTTTCTAAATAGTTGTTGTCGTACACCATCTGTGTAACAGTTCCACGCTCTAACCATTACACTACAACGCCCACAGTGATGAATTTAAGTGATGAAATTAAGGAAAAAAACAAAGTGATATTTCATTAAGACAATGCACCAGTTCACACATCCACTATTGCGATGGCGAAAATCAATGAATTAAAGTTCGAATTGCTGCGTCAGATTTAGCTCCCTCGGTTTATTTTCTATTTCCAAACTTGAAAATTGCTCGGCGGTAAAAGATTTGGCTACAAAGAAGAGGTGAAGTCTGCTGCTGATGGATATTTTAAGAAGCTAGACAGTTCTTACTATAAATAGGGTATCGAAGCTA
This sequence comes from Delia radicum, assembly GCA_021234595.1. Classification (NCBI taxonomy): domain Eukaryota; kingdom Metazoa; phylum Arthropoda; class Insecta; order Diptera; family Anthomyiidae; genus Delia; species Delia radicum. The sequence continues at coordinate 87,205,191 of CM037853.1, forward strand.
TTGAATATCGCTAGAAAAAATGATTCGAGCTAAAAGGATATTATGTTGAGAAATATTTGTTGTGTTTTCTTTGTTAGATCGAATACCGAATATAAGAACCTAACACCGAATATAAGAAATATTTTCATAAGGGGTAACTTTTGAAGATTTTCTGTTAAGGAGTTATAAACATGCCGTATAAGTGTTTGGTATCGATGGAATGGAAATTAACTGTAGATTGCAACATTTTTAAAATGAATCTCAATTAGAGCTATTGGTGCACACAGAGAAATTTTCAGCTGTTTGCCAACTGAAATTTAGTTACTTCGACTAAAATTCGGTTATTACGATTTTCAGTCGGTTGGTACAACTAAACATTAGTTTTCACAAGAAAGTTCGGTTAATTCAACTGAATTTATGTTGCAACAAACAAATTATTCAGAAATCGAATGTATATATCGTTGTATTAACTGAATTTATAAGTTGTTACCATTAAAATATAATTTTCAATCCGATTGGCACTTTATTTTTCTATGTGCAGAACAAAAACTTGGGAAATCCTAACAGGAAGGTAAAAATTTCTCTTTATTTATGGAAAAACCTAAAATTTGGTGAACACAACTGGCTTTTATATATAAAAACACCTAACAGAATAGTATGCACACTTTATATGTTCAGAAAGAAAATATTTATCTGGAGTCAAAAGACTGTTGGTCCATTTTGGGGGGAAAATAGCAAAAATTTGATCTTTTTAATTTCTACTTTAAACGAATGTAGTTTTTGAGTGGAACAAGGTATAGCATAGATTTTTTTGTTTAATGGAGATTTTTTTTAGTTAAATAACCAATATTTTAACAAAGAAATTGGCCCCGATTTCGTCCCGCTATTCGCAAAAAGCTGGACCTGAGTCGGGCCAAATTTTGAATTTCATATTTTCAAATGGAAATATCTAGAGAACTATTGGAGAAAACCGACACATGTAAGCATGTTTTTTTTTATCTCTACTAGTAGATTACAAATATGTTAATTTTTTTTTTACATCGGATTAGAAATCAAAAAATGGCGAGCACTTAAAATTTTATATGCACAAGTTCCCTAATTTGGGTGGTCCTACTGCCACCCCCAGAAGGGTTTGGAAGCTTCAAAATCAAAACTTAAGCTCGATATTATGTCACTTAAGTCTGCTTCAAATATCAATGCAGTCGGACTACTAAGTAAAAACATTTCGAATTATTTCCAAAAATGTTGTGATGTATCCCACTGTGCAACGTAGAACAGACAATAATTCACACTAAGAATCTTTAAACCGATTTTTTATCTGGAAATAAGAAACACTTTACAGTATAATATAATTTTTTGAAAAATTTGAATAATTTTCATTTTCATTTTTGACAAATAATATAAAATTATCTTCAAAGTTTAAACAGAGCATTAAACCTAAAACCATCCAGAACTAAAATGAATACACCCAAAGAAAAATGTTGCTATTTGTCAACTGTAATTCGTTTGCTACAACTCAAATTCGGTTATTACGAATTTCAGACGGTTGGCCCAACTTAACATTCGTTTTCACAATAAAGTTCGGTTAGTTCAACTAAATTTTAGTTGCAACACCCAAATTATTCAGAAATCTAATGTAAATATCGTTGTAATAACTGAATTTATAAGTTGTCGCAATTTAAATACACTTTTCAATTCGGTTGACGATTTATTTTTCTGTGTGTATAAAATATTGAGCTAACATAAATTAAATTAAGAAAAAGGGATTAAAAGTTACGAAATATGAGAAAAGAATTATTAGGTTTCACATTTATGTTGAAAAAAAATGTGACCATATTGTGTGCAAAACCTTTTTGACGAAAAAGGGAATATTCGGTAAGTCTCACAAGGAATTGCAAATATTTCACATTTTTTAAAGTATGTAAACATTTTTTCGTATGCATTCTTTAATTACATCCATCAGAGTGAAATGAAGAGTCCAACAAAAAACTATATTGATTTATTGGATGAAATCAAAACAAGAACACAATTTAAGCGAAACATTTTTTCCCCCGATTTTAATTAAGTGTCCTTGCTAAGTAAAAACTATTGGCAACATTTTCATTTTGTGTAAACTATTTTTAATTCTATGTATATTGCATTCACACAAGTTTTTGTATTTTATAATTCGTTGTCGTAGTAATATTAGCAAGTATGTAAATTAGGGTTATAACTTTTTGCAATTTTTGCAAATATCAAATTCATCATCTCATAGCCGTAGTGACTATGAAACAATATTTTTAAATTATATAGTACTTTTTCTCCATCTTGAATAAAGTTCAAGTACCAAACGCGATGAAGTTCTGAATTCTAGTTTTTCTTCTAAGTGTAAAAAAAAAATAACATTTAACTATCTAACCGGCAAACCCGCCTCCAGGCGGGGTATTTCAAATTGTCCACAAATGCGTTTTATAATAAGAATTTAAGTTATTTCGATGAAAACTAAATTTTTAAAAAATATTTTATGAAGTCATTTTTTGTGTGCATAGCACGGTTTGGAAGCGAGAAAGCGTTAAGGTTAAAATTTTGTAAAATTTCAAAAAATAACTATTTTTATATGAAAACAGTTTTCCGAAATCTTGAAAAGATATTTAGATAAACACAAACTAAGAAGCCTAAACTTTTTAAAAATAGCTGTAACTTTGGTCCAAGGACATATAGGATTCCAAAAGGATACCTGTAAAGGACATTGCCTCAACTTGAAAACGTATGGACGGATTTTTGTGAAATTTGACAGAAGGATTATATTAAGTATAATTGTATTAAGTACTATTAGCAAAGTCTTTAAGTTTAATCAATATATGTAAAAGTTTAGGCGAGTTTTCGCTCAATTTCGCGATTTTCGAAAAACGAACATCGCCATAACTTTTTCAGAATAAGCTCAAAAAGTGTAATTTTTGGACCGAAGTCAAAAAAAAATTTTTAATACTTGCGTTCACTACCGCACACACTCACAAAATTTTATCAAAATCGGAAAACATCGATTAATTTCACGGTGATATTAAATGGAATTGCTCATGAAACACCAACAAAAAATATTATTAAAAAATATTATTACGCAATTTTTCCCTTAAATCAATTAAGTAATCTCTTAAATTTTACACAATAAGAGATCAGTTATCACACTCTTAAAGAAAGTTTTAAAAAAATGTTTGTAATATTAGAAAAAATAGCAAAAATCATTTGCAATTATAGTTATGTTACGCAGTGTATATATATGGTAAACTAATACAAAAATAAATTTTTCCAAAAAATATAAACAAGTTTTTTGGGGGGAGTATTTAAAAACTGTATTCGGTGTGTGAACGTGTTTTCACAACAATGAGATGAAAAAGAATTTTTATTATCAGTACAAAATTGCTCATAGCGTGATGCGATGAAGATGTTTTGTCAAAAAAAAGTTACAACCCTAATGTAAATGTACAGTTTTTGGTTTGCTTTCATTTGCTTTAATAACACCATGTTTTTATAACATCGGATGTTGTTATTGTGACGCCTATTTCCGCCAAAAATATGAATAAACAAAAATAACCTAAATAATCCGTTAAATGGAAAACTAGTTATAACCACAAAAACGTTTCAAAATCGTTTGGTAATCTCACTGTCATTCCTTTTTTTGGTTTGTTTGTGTTTGTCCTTTATCCTTTAAACAAATAGTAGGGTTGGTTACAGTTTCATATGAAAGGTTATTAACTGTTTTATTTTTAAAAATTTCAATGTAAATCGTATAAAGCTTTGTTATTTGATAACGAAAAAAAAAGTTTTACAGAATATTTTTTTTTAAAGTAAAACATGGATTCGATTTTCGTTTTAGATTAAAAATTCGAAAGCGGATAATAAATAGATTAAAAGTTATTTTTAAAGTTTTTTGTTTATATACCTCTTCAAGGTATATATATTATTTATTGGAAAAGTTGATACTTGCAAGTGCATTGAAAAGTTGTGCGTAAAAAAAAACAATTCGCTACGAGTGGTTTAAAAAAATCTTAGAATATTTTGTGTGGAATGCCTCCTATGCTTGCATTATTGTTAAAACGAGTAACATATGTTTTTAAGAGCGTCTACATGCTACAACTAAATTTGTTATAAAAATAAAAAATTAATATAACATTTTTGTTATTTTTTTATTTAAGACTACTTGTATACAATATAAAAATTGCAAACAAAATTTTATATCAAAGAGGCCATTTTATGACTTTTATGAGATATGTTGTGAAACAAAAAAATAATAATAATAATATCCTTTTTAAAGCTTTTTATACCCTCCATAAAAAGTGCTGACTGTTATAATAATTTTGAAATTCTGCTTGTTACAATGAATAAAATCAATTGAATAGGAAACACGGCTCTCCGGAAGAGGATTTAACTCAAAAGTGCGAACACTAAAATTGTTTTTCTTGATTATGTGAATGCGTTCCAATTTTCTCGAAAACTATGCAAGATATGAAAAAACAACTTATGACCAAAATTATTCCTGAGGAAAATGCAATTGATATATCAATTGCATTTTTCCTATACTATATATATTGCATTTTTCCTATACTATATATATACAAAAAAATAAGTTAGTAGAAAAGTTAGTAAAACATGTTGTAAATCAGGTATACTATTTTTCAGCAAATTTTTTGCTAAAATTATGTTTTAAACTAAAATTTTAGTTATACTTAGTCTGCACTTTACTGTTTTGAACTAATGTTTTACTAATATTTTACTAATGTTTTACTAATTTATTTTGCTAAAAAAAGTGTGCTGATTAGCACATCAATAGTGTGAACGACAACCAGATTAAAAGTTATACGCAGAATGAATTAGATGTAGTAGTGACGATTAAAATTATACTAAAAAGTACAACTCTAGTAAGACACATAAAAAAAATCAACCGTTGAAGAATTTGTATCTGTTTTTCACACATAAAACAAAATTGTGGATTGAAACAACTTAAATTTTGCGTTTTCACCGGCTTTTGAAAGTAATTGTCTATTAATTAAATAAAAGACAAAATGAAATATTTAAATTTAAAAAAGATTAAATGTGTATTTGTAGTCAAATTTAGTGGTCAAGTTGGAAACAAATATACAGCAGGTAGACAGAATAAAGCGAAAGACAAAGACATACATCTTAGGTAGATTTTTGTTTCCTTTTTCTTATTGCAAAAAAGGGTTGTATATATTACATTTTGTTATTTTTTCGTTTCGTTTCTATAATTCTCTGCGGCATTAGCGTTCCTTTAAAAGATAGCATCATTGAGACAACCATTGATGTAAGTAGTTGAAAGATAATTTTGTTTATGTTATATATAATTATTACTATATATTTACAGATATTACATCAATTCATGTCGTCAATGTGGGAGTATGAAAATTTTTATATTTTGTAACGTATTGTAAATTAATTTAAAAAAATCACAAAAATATGTTTTATGATTTTCAGCAAAATAAATTAACTAAAGTAAAAATTTTCTACAAATTTTTCGATTTTTTTTCGATTTTTTTTTCAGTCTACTAACATTCAGCAAACAGTCAGGACATCAGAATTCGTTTTAGAGGTATGGTTCCTTCGGTAAAGTTTTTTATTTTGATCCCTAGAATACGATTTTCCTTGTACGATGAGCGATTTTTTGCCTCCCTACAAATCGACCCGCCCTAATATGCATTGTTATATTATATCCGTCAAAATATATGGGCTATCAATAGGGCAAGAAATTTTATGCAACAAAAAAAAATTAAAATAGGCGCTTAGAAAATGCAGTTAAAAACAAAAAATATGCACTAAAAACATGAAAATTATGTACTTAAAGTACGCAAATAAATGTTAACACACATTTTTCTTTATAACTTTTTTGCGATTGATTTAACTATGTTTTTTTTTCATCAGACTATGTTAAAGAAAAGTGTCAAAAAGTAAAAATTGGACGCCCGTAAATAAAAAAGAGGTAGAAACTAAATATTAATAGTGTTTATAATTTTTAGAGAAAAACATTTATTCTTTTTCTTAACCTCAACATTTCTAAACAAATTTTTGATTTGTCAAAATCAGTTGCATAGCTAGTTCACACTATATAATCAACTGAAAGTGCGTGCAAAAGTTATTTAAACTTTTCGATATAATTCAAGTTAGACTTTCAAAAAAGTCATAAATAAGTTACATTTCTCCAGCCAGTTTGTTTTAAATGTGGTACGTTGAACAGTTTAACAAGGACCTAGCAATTGGCAAAAAAACCTGAAACTGGTAAAGCAAAGAAACCTATAAACTCTTCCAAGACCAAAAAGGTGGAGAAGATTTTAAGAGCTGATCCAAAGGTTTCTGGCTTCCAAGAAGTAGCACGACGCGTGAAATGTTCGAAACATAATGTGCGCAAATTTAAACAAAAAAAGTAGGCTTATTGCATTCAAAGTGCAAAAAGTTCCGGATTGGAATGATAAGAAGAACACTGAAGACGAAAAACAAGCAAAATTAATGATGAAAATGTTTCGTAAATCAGTTACCATCAACTATTTATTCATCATATTTATGAAGTTTTTATAAATACGATGAAGAGTTACATACAAATAGAAGGCAAATGTTTTATAGATATTCATCATTTCATAAAAAAGTTTCATAAATTTTGTGAAAATAATTTTATTCATGTTAAATAAATTTTATTTATTATTGATAAGATTAGAGCAAAAAATTAAATTTTTATTTTAGCATTTACAAAAAATGTGGATGACTTAGAGTAATTGACAAAAATCGGTGCTTTAAATTTATCTTAACGAAGTCTACACCATTGGAAAGGTCTCTAAATTTCAATCAATATTCCGAATATTCATTTAAATTTAGAAACATCAATTGATATTTTGATTTTACATTTTAAATTAAAAGAAAAACGCCTTGTAAATCAGATATACTATTTTTCAGCAAATGTTTTGCTAAAATTATGTTTTCAGCTAAAATTTTAGTTATACTTATTCAGCACTTAACTGTTTTGAACTAATGTTTTACTAATATTATACTAATGTTTTACTAATTTATTTTGCTAAAAAAATAGTTCTGATTAGCACATTAATGAATGAATTAGATGTCGCGGCATGTCAAGATGTAGTATTGACTAGGAAAATGATACTAAAAAGTAAAACTCTAGTAAGACATATAAAAAAATCAAACATGGAAGATTTTTGTATCTGTTTTTTATACATAAAACAAAATTGTGGATTGAAACAACTTAAATTTTGCGTTGTCACCGGCTTGTGAAAGTAATTGTCTATTAAATAAATAAAAGACAAAATAAAATATTTAAATATAGTTAAGATTAAATGTGTATTTGTAAACCAAATTTTTTTAGAGATTAATAATCGTTTCGTTTCTATAATTATCTGCGGCATTTGCGTTCCTTTAAAATATATAACATAATTTAGACAACCATTGATGTAAATAGTTGAAACATAATTTTGTATAATTATATAATTGTATAATTTTTCTACAAATTTTTTGAGTTTTTTCAGTCTACTAATATTTAGCAAAAATTTTATTAATTTTTTGCAAGGGCGTTTTAATTTCTAATTCACTAAGTGTTAGCAAAACTCTTGCTGAATCCACTAATTTTGCTGACATTAGCAATTTTTGACTAAAATTTTTTGCTGACTTTACTAACTTTTTTTTTTGAGTGTACTTTTCTAGTTGAGTGTTCCTCTATCGGAACTTCTTTGATCGGGTAGAGAAATGAAAATAATATATCAGTAAAGTGCAAAATTTTATTTTGAGTATTTACCATCCGCAAACGAAATGATTATAGAGCAGGTTTTTAAATTATTTTCAATTTATTTCAATGTGCATTTCCGGTTTTTTCTAACGAAGAAATGAAACTATGATTTTAAATTATTGTTAGTCCGCTATTATCAAAAATTGCAACACATATTTATGACATTCCTTATTTATGTTGCACTCATTCTATTTTAACATCCCGACGAAAAAAGTTTATATATAGCTTAATATAATTATATCTAATTATATGTATATGTGGAGATATGTAACGATATATAAAGGGCGTTTTTTATAGAGGTATAGAACTTTGCAATGGAATAAAACTAAGATGAACTTTTTAAATTGATATTTAATTTACTTTATTCGAAAGATAATCTTCTGGCATTATAATTTAAATATGACTTCTGGCATATGACCGCCACGGCTGGCAGGACAAAGTCTAATCTGGAGGTCCAATTTTCGATGACTTTTTCAACATTTGTGGACGTATATTGGCAAAAACGCGGCGAATGTTGTCCTCCAAGTGGTCAATCGTTTTCGGCTTATCAGCGTAGACTAGCGACTGCACATATTCCCACAGACCCAATTCATGGGTCCGAAACGTGAAACTATGCGGTTACCAAACATTTCCTTCAATAAATCAATTATGGCACGAACTGTGTGACATGTTGCGCCGTCTCGTTGAAATCACAGCTCCTGCACATCATGATTGTTCAATTGACGAAAGAAAAAGTCAGTAGTCATGGCTCTATAGCGGTCACCATTGACGGATAGACTGATTGCGGTCTTCCTCCACGCTACGCTGTACAGCAGCAATGACTTCTTGTGTACGCAATGTACAACGTCTCTGTGGATGCATTCTGTCATTTAGAGTAAACGTGGTGCGAAAACGTTCCATAGTTAATCGAATTAATTGCTCTGATGGACGATTATGTTGACAGTAAAATGGACGTAGTGCGCGATACGTATTTCGAACAGAACCATGATTTTTAAAATAAAAAGCCAAACCAAACTAAACAAAAATCACTTGACAGCTGACAAAATGGCCGTCAATTAAAATAGTGTTGCCAACTCAAAGTTCTATACCTGTATAAAAAACACACTTTATATTTACATCTCATACTAATTTCTACGAAAGATTTTAATATCATATCTTTTGTTAAATATAAGTTGATCTTTTTTATCTCATCATATATATATAGTTGAGCTATATCAGATCATATATACTTCTATGTATAGTTACATATAAGTATATATAATGCAATAAAGCCAAACAAATTCTATCACTTTGATTTAGAATTACCTATATATGGTATCACACATAATTTTATATAAATATTAATAACTTAATATTAATAAAAAGATAAATTCTATCACCTTTATATAATTAGTTATCTACAATTCATTAGTTATCTACAATTCAGAGAAGACGAAAAAAGCTAAATTCAATGTATTTAAAGCTAAAATATTGTAGAAAAAGCAAAGTATGTAAAAACTACATTTTTTTTTAAAAAAAGTTCAATTTAAGGAAAAAAATAATATTTTCTAAGTAGAAAAAGAATTTTGAGTCAGCAAATCTTAAAAAAGCAAATAATATGCTATATTTGTAGCGTAGAATTAAAATTGTTAAGAAAAAATTAAGTCTCGAATTTAATTTGGTTGAATTTATGAGAGACGTTCTAGGAATACAGATTTTGGACTAAAATTTCTAAAAATTCATGTTTTCTTGGGTCCAAAATAAATCAAAACTATAGTCAAATGAAAGAAATAAAAGTGTCCTTTAATAAAGTTTTATTTTTACCCAAAGTGTTTAGCATTAACTGCTCATTTTTGAAATTTTCTTAAAATTACGTTGTAATTATAAAACACTAAGTACACTCAAAAAAATAAGTTACTAGAAAAGTTAGTAAAACTTTGTGCAAATAAGGTATACTATTTTTCAGCATATTTTTTGCTAAAATTATGTTTCCAGATAAAACTTTAGTTATACTTAATCAGCACTTAACTGCTTTGAACTAATGTTTTACTAATATTTTACTACTGTTTTACTAATTTATTTTGCTAAAAAAAAAAAATGTGCTGATAAGCTGGTAGTTTAAGGTGGAAAGCTTTGTGTGTCCTTTTTCTAATTGCAAAAAAGGGTTGTATATGTCATATTTTGTTATTTTTTCGTTTCGTTTCTAGATTTATCTATGGCATTTGCCTGCCTTTAAAAGTAGGCATCATTTAGACAGCCATTGATGTAAATATTTGTAAAATAATTTTGTTTATATATATTACATAGATATTAAATTAATTTATTTTGCCAATGAGGGAGTCTGAACATTTCTATATTTTCTAACGTATTCTAAATTATTTTTTCAAATGATTAGATTTTCAGCAAATAAATTAACTTAAGTATAATTATTCTACAATTGGAGTTTTCTTCAGTCCACTAATATTCAGCAACAATTTTGCAAACTTTTGCAAAGAAATGAAATGACGTTACGGCTATGACACACAGTGTATAAGTCAAATTGAAAGCACGTCTAATTTTCCAGTCCGTTGATTAATATTTTAATTTTAATTATTATTTGGAATGTAAAATAAAATAGTAGTACGGACTTCCAAAAAATTTTATGAAGTTATATCAAATTGTATCAAATTATATATAACCTGATCACATTAGATATACCCATTTATCGGATCAAATTATATCTAACGAGATCTTTTGGGATCCTATAAGATAAGTTTATATATGCCATTTTTCGGCTCAGCTGAGATATGATGTGATATGGAATTATATATATGATTATATTTACCTATATGGGAACTTTTTTCATCGGGATAACAATTTTCTGTTGCTTTTTTACTTTGAAAAAGTGGTAAAAAAAATCCACCCAATTTTCATTTAATGCTTTCATAAAAAGTTACGCAACAATATATTTAATTTATTTCTACAGATTCTCCTGTTTTACGCTCGCACAATAGGATGGCACTTGTTTTTTTTTTCAAATCAAAACCTTAACACTATTCGATTCGAATCAGTTCCTTTTCAAATTGTCCAACTGTGTTTTATTTTACACACACAGAAAAGCAACGGACTTGAAAAGTGTATGTTGGCTGCTACAACCAATAATTGCTAGTGTCCGACCGAACAGTTCGGCCAGAAAATGCATTTGGTGTGTATTTGGTATTTTAAAGAATTATGGACAAATTAGGCGGATGGAAAAATGTTTATTGGGCTGATTAGATGCTATTTTGAGTGTCAAATTTGAAGAAAAGTCTGTAGTTAAGCAATAAATTCACTGTTCGGCCTCAGAAAGTTCGGCCAAATTGAAAATAGTTCGGCGGCCGAACTTTTAACTTTATAGCTAAACTTCGGCTTTTCTCTTAAATTATATACACAAAATCTAATTAAATCGGCTCAACAAACATGTTTCCAATACCAAAATTTGTCATCATTGCCTCTAGATATCAAAAAACCGACAAAATATAGGTTTTTGGCCGAACTGTTCGGTCGGACACTAATAATTGCGATTAGTGCAATCATATTTAAATGTGATTTCCAGATTTTTTGAGTGTTCAGTTGTATTAACCGAATTTTATAGTGAAAACCAATATTTTGTTGTACACTCAGGGAAATTCGGCTTTAAAAATATGTAGTGGTTTGGATTGTAATACAGTTTCTTTATTTTTAATGTAAATGTCAGTCATGTGTAGAAACAAATTTAATTTTTTACTAACCTTGTAGTTTATCTAAAAAAACAAACCACATCAAATGACTGTTTTACGATTTTACATTAATTTTTTACAGTCGTTTTTTGTTATTTAAAAAAATATAAAAAGTAAATGTTCGTTTTTTTGTTTACTAACATATGAGGTTCACTTTTCCTACATATGTTAGTAATTTTTTGAACAGTAAAAACAAATGTTTGCTGAATTTAATGAAATGTTAGTCGTCCTTTATTCTAGTGAAATTTCATTTGTTTTTGACTACAATTAATGTCGTCGTCTTTACCTAAATAATATCCTTAGTGTATCAACTAATTTTAATCATATTTACCGAATTTTAGTTAGAAATTGATAAAAGTGTTCATCTGTGTGTAAATTTGTAATTGTTTTTCAAAGTAGAATTTATTACAGTTCTATATGTCTAAGTGCTATCCTAATATATTTACATTATAAACTGTACGTTGTAGTAATATGCAAAGTTTATATTTCCTCCTTAAAATATGCATTGTATGAACAATTTTTTTCTATCACCCAAATGTATGCTATATATATTTTGGTGTTGGCTTTATTATGTCGAAAATCAGCATAAAATTTATAAAATTTCATGTTTTTTTTTGACATTTTTAAGGTTTTTTTTTTTACATTTAGCATAAAAAGTTGTTACATAAGCAACAGGATGGATGAAAAACCTAAAATTGCTAAATTTGAAAAAAAATTATGAAATTTTGGCATTTTATATTTTTCGCAAAAAATTATGGCAATCAATTTCAAAATATTTTAGGTCAATAAGCTTTCAAATTGAATTTCAAAAACTTCATATGTATATTAAGGTCGTCACAAAAAAAAGTTAGAATTCGATAGCTCCACAACCCTTAAAATATGCCATTATAAAATGAAAGTCTGAAAGTTGCACATGTTTTGTTATTTATTTGAATTAAAAAATAATAAAAATAATAATTATGATCGGGACACATCACATCCAATATATTTTTTGGCGTACATTACATTTATGTTATCCAAACACTCATAAAGTGCCAACCGAATTGTTAATATTTTGGGAGTTGCAACTAAAATTCTGTTGAATTAACCGAACTTTGTTGTGAAAACTAATGTTAAGTTGTCCACAATTTTTCAAAAATAACCGTCAAATTTTTATGACATAATTAGGACATTAATTTATCACCACAAACCTATTTTATACATACGAACAGAAATAACCTCTGTACATAAAAATGACTTTGGATATAAAAAAAAAAAAAAATCTAAATATTTAAAACTATATTCTTTTATTTTCGTTCTTTTAAGGCAAAACTATTGTTTGATGACCCCCAGGGTCATTAAAAACGACAATGAATCTAAAAGAAAAGAGAAATGAAAGGTTGGTTTGGAAAATTAGTATTATGCTTTAAGGGCACTAACTAGCAAAACCTACAAGTTGGTATAGATATGAGGCATTTCACACAAACTGCTGCGTTATATAAAACATATCAATGTCGAATTTTGTATTTTGTATTTATTCTAAATGACATTAAGAGGATATGAAATACTTTTGCAAAAGCAAGTCAGTTTTTTTTTTTTTGATTGTGCCATATGTATGCACACGAATTAGAAATAGGAAATTCATGTGCAACAATTATTAGTTTAGGCATTTTGCATACACATGAATTTGAAATACATACACAGACGTACAGGAACATTGGATGGAGAATATCGTCACTTAAAATGCAAAAGGGCATAACAACAAAAATAAAATTGAAAATGGAGTTTGTGATTGATTATGATGCACTAGACGAAATTACATGTCCCTACAAAATTTTCCACTTATACGACAACGAATACCGATTTAATGATCGAAATTCAAAAGTTTGGTAAAAACAAGTGTGCATGAATTTCAAAAACATAACAACCACTGTCTGACCGAAGACTTCGGCCAAAAATCGATATTTGGTCGATATTTTAGTATTTGGGGACAATGTGGACAATTTTTGATATTGAAAGCATATTTGTTGAGCCATTTTAAGTCAAAAGTTTAACTGAAAAGTTAAATAATCTGCCGCTGAAGTTTTTTCAAATCGTCCAATTACTCGGCGGCCGATTATTGAATTCATTGCTTAACTATATACTTTTCTTTTAATTTGACAATGAAACACTCGCAGCTGATAAGCCTAATACGCATTTTTCCGTTTGCCAAATATGTCCATAATACTTTAAAATACCTAATACCAACAAAAAGCATTTTCTGGCCGAAGTCTTCGGTCGGAAACTAATAACAACACATTTGTATGAAAAATGAAACTCTTGTTTTTAATAACCAAGTAGTCTTTGTTTTTGGCAATAAAAAAGAAATTCTTCAGGAAAAAGCCTACACTTATAAGAGTTTTTCCATAAAAGTTTAACAGTTATTTTCAAATTGAATCGGTAAAGTTGTTTCAATGGAATTGCCAAAGAAACATATTTTTAAACGTTTCTGTCTGTCATTCTATAAACAAAAGAAACAAAAAAACCGACTTTAGGTAATAGTTAAAATATTCAATTAAAATTTTCTATTTAAAACAAAAAGTTGTTATACTATATTGAGTATTGTTTTTACCGATTTTGTCAATTAATTTTTCAACAGTTGAAAATAAACTAAAAAATACAATTGTTTTAAGCGAAAAGTAAGTAGTAATTTTTTTAACTGATTTTAATGTGTATATTCAGTAGTCTTTACCGAAAAAATTTTGTGAGTGTATAGACGTGTTTTAAACAAGAGAAGAAAATATGCCCTTTTAATTTAAAAAATCTTTAATTCTATAATGCTTTTTGCATCTCCTATAAAACATAAGATATTGTTACGCCCTTTTGTATTTTAGATGACGATATGTAGATTTAAGCAGAGTTTCCCTAATTTTATCTTTTAACGTTGTGAATTAAGTCTTTTTTTTTTTAATTCACAGTATTTATTAGGGGTTTTCCGTACAAATGTAACTTGTGGTAAAGGGACCGGTCAGAGGACACGTCACGTTACTGGCCCTTTGTGACAGTTACAGATCCTGGAATCGTTCCTTTTAAATGAAAAATATCGGCCTCTTTAACTTAGGATTGCCATAGAACGGAGTAAATTTCACCCTGTGTCATGTCACAGAACTGACGTAAAAGAACCGTCTAATTCAGCAAATGACACTTTTGATTTTATTACAGAAACATTTAATAACTTTTGTAAATATATATGAAAAATTTCATTAAAAACAAAGTTTCATGCTAATTATGCATCTTTTCTCTGAAACGAAAATTTTCATTACTCAAATGAAATGTATCAATTGCTAAATTGATAACCCAGCAAAAAACATGGTAACGACTACTTATTATTTTATACATTACTTTGTAATGAATTACCTTCTGCATTACTTTATATAATAAAATAATGGGTTACCAATAAGAAACTTATTATGTATTACTCTCATACGAAAAATAATTGGAGAATAATAATAGGTTATTCATCTTATTACTTCCAGGCAAAATATAATGATACAACATTTTTCTGGAAGTCTATTTTTAGACTCCTTATAATTCGTGTTTGTGCAAGCTAAAGGATAAGGTGTTAGTTTTGTTATATCATGAAGGAATTTACAGAGAAGAAAAACTTATTTTTTATACTTATACTTTTACTTATACTTATACTTATACTTATACTTATACTTATACTTATACTTATACTTATACTTATACTTATACTTATACTTATACTTTTTTTACTTATACTTTTAACTTATACAACTTTAAACTATGAAATATTATATGCTTCGGTGGCTTAGGGTATGGAGCAGTCGCCTATTAATCTGACTACCCGGGATCGATCATATTTAAAAAAAAAAAATTAATAATATTTTTTTTAATTCGTAATTTTTTTTCAAAATCTATTTTTAGACCCATTATTTTTTTCTTCTGGTAATGGCTTTTATAATTCATATTTACGTAAATCTGCCAGTAATGCATAACTCATTACGTTTGGGACATTTCATATAAAAAAAGGTAGAATTATAATATAAAGGGTAATACGTCCAAACATTCGAGTTTAGATTACTAGACTCATTATTTGGTAAGGTGTGTTTTTGCTAGGCACTGTTTGAATTAGAAATTTCGACTAAAATGAGGAAATTATTTCATGAAAATAGTTAATTTTTTCATGAAGTAGATACAACTTTATATAAATGAAAATTTTCATAGTATTTTATAAATCACTTCGTGTGAATATATATAAAGTTTAAAAATTTATTGAAAAAGTGTAATATTGTCATATTAGATTTTATTTGGTGCTTTTCAAAAAGTATGATCAAAAGTATGATCATTTGAATAAAAATTTCATTAACTTAATGAAAAGTGTAATTTGAAAAATTTCATTAAAAAAAAGGTTTTGTACAAATTATGCAACTTTTCTCTCAAAAAATAATTTTCATTAATTTAATGAAATGTATAATTTTCTAAATTAGCCGACCCTCTCTCTGTATACTGTTTGGATTAAAAATTTAAACATTAAAAAAATGAAACGAAAACGTTTAATTTAAAACTAAGATTCAAACAAATAATGCAACTTTTCTTAAAAAAAGTTCATTAATTTAATGAAAATTTTCATACGACGAAATTGCAAAAACACTGAGAGAATTTTTTTTACGACTTTTTTTATTTTGCCAATGAAACTTTTCATTAAACAAATAACATTCTATTAAACATTTTATGTTCTGAAATTTAATAAAAAAACCACAATATAAATAAAGATTCAATTCAACAAATAAAACTTTTCATTAAATTAAAGAAAAAAGATTCGTAACATTTATGAAAAGTTTCAAACAAATTATGCAACCTTTCATAAATATCAAAAATTGTTTCGTTAAGAAAAATTTCCTGAATTTAATGAAAATTCCATTTTGTGGAGTTAGCTGCAAAAATCTTTCTGTGTTCTGTAAACAAAATTTCCAGAATACCACATAACTTTGGAACCTCTGGTTACCCAAAGTTTTATATTCACCCACATTTATGTCTTAATAAACGATAATAATTACATTTAGCAATCCATATGCTTAAAAGTATACATACTAGTTTGTTTAAATTACATTCAAACACACTTTCGAATGTATGCATGTATGTATGAATTTATCCCCAAAATTAAAAGTAATTAAAGAATAGCGGAAACGGAAGTTTAAAGGCAAAATGCCTTGTAGACTTTTGAACACTACCAAATATATGTATATTTACATACATACTCAAATATGCTATGTAAGCAAAAATCACAGGAATATGTTTTCCCAAATATAGTCACATAATCATTAATCAAGATGCTAAACATGTTAAAAAAACAAGTGAATATTTAAAAGATTTTAAGAAATGATTTTAAATTAATAGTCCTTTTCATCGACATTATTTAGCATGATAAGAATATTTTTAATGGCCTATTTTAAAAACAATTTAAGCCAATAGCACTTATTGGCAAAAAAAAAGAAAATGCATTTCAGATTATGAATAAACAAATTTTGAATTAACCCTATTTACAGTGTTGGAAAAAATAATGGGAACGCTAGTTTGTATTAAATTTTTTTTAGAAAATCATTCATTTAAAATCGATTTCCCAAATCCCAATAAAACGAAAAATATTTCTTAACTTTAATAGAATTTTGAGTGATTCATGTGAATCACGCGTGAGTGTGAGCGAAACCTAATTTTACTCACGTGAACGTGAGTGAGTGTGAGCAAGAAAAAATTCTTTGTGAGTGACTGTTCGTGAATTTGCGTGATTCACGTGAATCACGAGTTAAAATTTAAATTTACTCACGTGAGTGTGAGTCGAAACAAAGTATCGTGAGTGTGCGTGAGTGGAATTTTTCTCTCGTGAGCGGGAGTGAGTGTGAGTCATCGCAAAATAAATGCTTAAGCTGTTCGAATGTGGTGTTTACACAACAGTATTGCCAAGTTAGGGTTGTTTCCAACTAGATTTAAGGATTTTTTTTTGTCATTTATTGGGATTTTAGGGGTAACCATTTGTTAGGGGAATTTATGGGTGATACAAATTTGCTCAAGAGGTAGTATTGCCTTTATAAAAAAACATTTTCGGTTTGATTATTATTTTTGTAAAATTTTTGGCATAATTTAAACTTTTGCGCTGTTAAAACTTCGGATTTGGATTATGAAAACAAAACTCTAACGATATTAGTGTATTTTAACATTTTCATTCAAAGAATTTTAAATAAAAACTAAAAAGTTTTGCAGATTTATTTTGCTTATTTCTAGTAAGTACATATATAACCACTTATTTTAGATTTTTTGTAAGCTGGAAAGTAATGACATTTTGTGCAAGCAAATCATTTATGTTTATAACATGTCGAGATAGCTCAGAAGGTAGAGCGGTTGGCTAACAACTGGAGGCCTGGGTTCCAATCCCGAGGGGGCACATTTTATTAAAAAAAAAAAAAAAATTTCAATAAAAAAATATTTTTCATAAAACTAAGATGTTTTTTTAAATTTATTTTTAGACTTATTATTTTTATCCATACTGGTAAACATATATTTAAGCCCATATTTCAATCTTTACTAAAATGCCATTGTTTTGAGCGACATTCCTATATAAAAGTAATGAGATTTGTCATGACAATTTTTTACATACGAGTACTTGCCATTAGCAAATATGCCACTTATATGGTAATGCTTTTCTACACTGGGAAATGTTATAAGTGAATATGTGAGAATGTGAGAATTTTTTCGATCTCACTCCTTATATTCCATTAACATAAGGGGTTCAAAATACTAGACGTATTAATTTTCCACCTTTTCAAGGTCCCATCAATGTGACTACACTCAAAAAAAAAAGTTTGTAAAGTCAGCAAAAAATTTTGCTGAGTCAGCAAAATTTTAGTCAGGAGGGTGCTAGCAAAAAAATTGCTAATGTCAGCAAAATCTTTTGCTGAAAATCAGCGAGCTGATTTTTCGCAACAAAATTAGTAGATTCAGCAAAAGTTTTGCTAACACTTAGTAGATTAAAAATAAAAAAGCGTTGGTAAAAATTAATAACTTTTTTGCTGAATTTTAGTAGACTGAAAAAAAACGCAAAAAAATTGTAATTTAGTTAATATATTTGCTGAAAATCATAAAACATATTTTTGTGATTCTTTTAAAAATAATTTACAATAATTACGAAATATAAAAATTTTCATTTTCCCACATTGACGACATGAATTAATTTAATATCTGAAAATATATAGAAATAAATATGTATAACATAACAAAAATTTTCTTTCAACTACTTACATCAATGGTAGTCTAAATGATGCTTTCTTTTAAAGAACGCAACTGCCGAAGATAATTATAGAAACGAAACAAAAAAATAAACAAAAACAAACGAAACGAAAAAACAACCCTTTTTTTTGCAATAAGAAATAGGAACCATACTAAGATGTGTGTCTTTGTCTTTCGCTTTACTCTGTCTACATGTCTGTATATGTTTGTTTGCAATTTGACCACACTAGATTATTAATCTATTAACATTTATTATAGAAATACATATTAAATTTAAATATTTTCTTTTGTCTTTTATTTTATTAATAGACAATTATTTTCACAAGCCGGTGACAACGCAAAATTTAAGTTGTTTTAATCCTCAATTTTGTTTTATGTATGAAAAACAGATACAAAAGTCTTCCATGGTGGATTTTTTTATTTGTCTTATTAGAGTTGTACTTTTTAGTATCATTTTCCTCTTCTCTACTACATCTTGACATGCCGAGACATCTGCTTCATTCTGCGTATATCTTTCAATCTGGTTGTCGTCCACACTATTAATGTGCTTATCAGCACAATTTTTTTTAGCAAAATTAATTAGTAAAACATTAGTATATTAGTAAAGCATTAGTATAAAACAGTTAAGTGCTGAATAAGTATAACAAAAATTTTAGCTGAAAATTTGCTAAAAAATAGTATACCTGATTTACAAGACGTTTTACTAACTTTTGTACTAACTTATTTTTTTGAGTGTACGCATTAAATGTGTAAAATATCGACTAAATTAATAAAAATTAAAATTTTTAAAAATGATTAATATTAAATTTAATACCGTGTTCAATGATAGTATTAAATTTACATCAAATCTATTAAATATTTTGGCGATAGTTAGAAATATGAGGTAACATTTTTTAATAAAACAGAGGTTTTCGCTAAAATTTATTGTTTTTTTTTTTAATTTTTGCACTTTGGCGTCTAATATTGTTAAACTTTTAATCCGTATAATTTCCACTCTACCAAAAACGTCATCTATATGAAATATTTTTATCGAAGACGTATTCAAATTTATAATTGGCACATTATTTAAAAAGTTATTAAGAAAAATGTAAAATAACTTATATTTTATGAAAATTCCCCAGAATAACGTTATCCTTCCTGCATGGGTATGCCATTAGTTTCTGTTTTATGCACTAAGGAAAATGATAAAAAAAATATTTTATAAATTTTAGTATTATATATAAAAATATCCGAAAAATAAGAACATCTAATTGCATCATATTAGATCTAAACTGATGCAATATTATGTGATATACTTGCATATAATTTGATGAAATTCGATATACTTTGATAGAATTGTCCTCATCCAAGTGTATCAAATTATATATAATGAGATACGTTTAAATACAATTAGATATGATTATATACATATACTAGCTAATGACTTTTCAACAAATAGCATATTATTATCAAAACAGCTCACACAAAGTTTGAAGACTCCCGCTGTAATAGTACTTCAGATATGCAATTATAAATTTTTACTTCGTATGGGAGGTGCCACGCCCATTGCTTGGATCCCGCCCACTTTTTGCAAGATTATTTATATTCTTATTAAAGTAGCTCACACAAAGTTTGAAGACTCCCACTGTAATAGTACTCGAGATATACGATGATAAATTCTTACTTCGTATGGGAGGTGCCACGCCCATTGCTTGGATCCCGGCCACGTTTTGCAAGATTATGCACATTATTATCAAAGTAGCTCACACAAAGTTTGAAGACTCCCACTATAATAGTACTCCAGATATGCAATAATAAATTTTTACTTCGTATGGGAGGTGCCACGCCCATTGTACCTATATAGGTCAATTGTAAATCTAAACCATCCAGGGACCAACTCAAATACACACAAAAAATGTCATCGAAATCGGCCCAGCCGTTAAGGAGGAGTTCAGTTACTAACACACTTTCAGAAGAATTATATATATAAAAAAAAAGAAGATTTGAAATTACATGTGACACATGTAATCGTATACAGATTGATATGTAATTATATATATTATATACATATTGCACTTTATGAAGTGTAACATAAATAAAAGATATAATTATATATTTGAGATATAATTTTATATGAATAAATATTTTGCAACATATCATTATAAATATCTGTATTAAGTAATATATAACTAAATCAAAACTTTTTTACTTGGGTTATTGAATACACTATTTTTTTTCTTAAAATAAAATATTATAATTAATTTTTTTCTCAAAATCACAAAAAACAAGAATACTTTGAAAACCGTTAAATATTTATTATAGGTTTGTTCTACAATCTTAAAGGTAATCAAACTTTGATTTAGAAATCCTAAAAGAATGTAACTTTAAATCATTACAAATTAAATGTGAATTTTTTTTGTTTTTAATTTTCATCCAAAATGTTTGAAAAAATATAAATTTTTAGCTACCATGAAACGTTATTCGTCATGAACTTTCGTCATACAGACCGATCCAGCCTTAAAGATAACAAATCGGACTACTTCTAGTTTCTTCATACGTTTCCGAAGCACCGTAATAAACACTTTACATTTAGTTTTCTATTTCCTCAATTAGTTGGTGCTTCACAGTTTTATAATAATTCTAAGCCATCAGATGCGGTTTAAGTTTCGTCGTCAAAGGGTTAAGCTATTTAACAGCAATTAAATGTGTTATTTTTTAACACTTCTTTGTAATTGTATAAGATTTTTATTAAATTTAATTTTTTCTCTATTCAGACATATCATTAATTCCTGAAGAAACATTTCATATCTAATTTCCTTAACACCTTTTTAAAAAATTTAACTTCATTTAAATCTATAAAATGTTTGTTTTTTTCTTTTGGGACCTATTTGTATCCTTATAAAAAAGTCGTTTTTATGTGAAAAAAAATTAGAGATAATTCAATTTCCTTGTTTAAGGATAACACGAAAACATAGCAACACTTAACATTTGTACAGATCTGTAATAGAATTAAATCTTTAATTAAATTTAGTAAGATGTTAGAAAACATAATAAGTTAAAAAAAAAATAATCAGATCTCTAATTGGATTCATGATTTTAAATTATATACAGTGCACTAGCGATAACGTGAACTAATTAAAACCGGGAGTGTTCACGTTTGTGAGCTGTTCACCTTTCCGAATGCCAAAAATGTAAGCCAAAATGTATCAATAATGCCATAAGTTTAGACTAATTATATGTATTAAAATAATAATTGACATTTTATTAGAATGAAAGAAGTAAATGATTTATTAAGAAAATTATTTACATACATTTGTATGAAGATTTATGTAAAAATACTACATATGTCTATATAAATAAAATAAAAATAAATAAAAATAGCAACTAAAATAGTTTCTATGTATCTTCTGTCCTTAATGCAGAGAAACAGTTAAAATAGGAGAATCCCAAAACTTAGAAAAAATTTAATTCTTAACGTATTTACGCATTTCCAACTAACACATTGACTTTTTTCTGTTCACATTATAGGGCTTTCGTACTTTGTTCACCTTTTAGAGTAGTCAATATAAAATGTGTTCACATTATCGCGAGTGCACTGTACTTTGATCGTAATAAATTTTTGCATCAAGTCGCTGAAGTTTCGTTATGAGTCATCTAGTGAAATTTTTTAAAAAATTAAATTTCGATGAAATCCAGCCGATACAATTGAAATGAAAATGAATGCATATTTTCATTTCATTAATTTAATGAAAGTTCTATTGCTGTAAATTTTATAAAACATTCTTCTCGTATATGTATATTTCAATAAACATATTTTGAAACGACAAAAGCATTTAGCTTTTTTTTTGTTGCTGGAAAATTGTGCGCTATTTCAAAAAGAATACATTTATTAAAATTTTTATTTTCCAGGAAAACACTTTAAAACCTGCCATCAGCGGACAGCAACGCTCACAAAGAATCTGTCCGTTATAATAGACGTTGCATTTTGTCACAAAAACGTAAAAATACGAAAATATATAAATCAATACAGGGAAAGAGACCGATCGCAGGTAAATATTTAAAAAAAAATTATAGAATAGAGGAGAAATACGTAATTTTTAGTGGAAATCAAATCGCAATATCTCAAAAACCGTTGGTCCGATTGCAAACATTTTTCAAAATTAATAAAAATTAATGTGTCGCAAGAAATATTTTGAAATTAGCAAACGAATTTCTGTTGTACCAGCAAATCTATTTTTAGTCTGTGTAGAAAAGCATTATCATATAAGAGCCATTCCATATCAAACCGAACGATTTTTGACATCACGATTTTTTTTAAATTTGGCAGATGCATTCTTATTTCAAAAATATACACGCAGGGAACTTCTGCTTTAAAAATATGTAGTTGTTTGGGTTGTAATACAGTTTCTTTATTTTTAATGTAAATGTCAGTCATTTGTAGAACAAACTACTAACCTTGTAGTTCATTTAAAAAACAAACCACATCAAATGACTGTATTATGATTTTACATTAATTTTTTACAGCAGTTTTTTGTTATTTAAAGAAATAAAACAAATAAATGTTTGTTTATTTAAATTTATTTTCATCGGGATAAACATTAATTGCATTTATAGTAATTAAATGTGCTAAAGTCCCAAAACTTATTTAACAAATTGTGAAAAGCAATCTGATGTAGGCGTGTCCCTATCCGGATTTCATTCCTGCCTAAGGAAATCTTCAGGGGACTTTGTTATTATAATTTCTAGAGATATTTGTTATGTTAAATCACAAACTCAATGAGAATTTCTTGTCCTCGTCTAGGAGCGAGATTCAAAATTTAAAATATCAAAGAAAAAACAAAAACAACAACAAAAAATTGTCACAATTGGCTTTGTCATCTTCCAAATACTACTCTGTTTTTTTGACAGACCTAGCAATGTAGTGACGTTTATGTTTGTTTAGTAACCGGCAAGACCGCCTCCTGGCGGGGTATTTTATATTGGCCGCAAATGCGCCAAACGAGTGATATAAAGGGTGTCCCAAGAAGAACGCAATTTTTAAATCTGGCAACATTCGAAGTGTCATTGTTTGACATTTGAACAATTGTTATTGTTTGCTAGTAGAAGGTACGAGGTTAGGAAAAATGGAGCGCTACACGAATGAACAACGCATTCTCATTGTGAAATTGTTTTACCAAAATGGTGATGGGAAAATGCTGATTTTGCCGATAAAATCATCTTCAGTGACGAGGCCCATTTTCATCTTGATGGCTTCGTCAATAGGCAGAATTGTCGCATTTGGGGTGAGGAAAATCCTCGAGCGATTCACGGGAAGCAAATGCATCCTCAACGTGTCACTGTGTGGTGTGGTTTTTGTGCTGGAGGAATCATTGGACCTCTTTTTTATGAAAATGAGGCAGGTCAAGCGCAAACAGTCAATGGTGTTCGGTATCGTGAAATGATAACGAGTTTTTTCTTGCCTAGAATTGAAGAAATGAATGTTGAGGGCATGTGGTTCCAACAAGACGGCGCCACATGTCATACAGCCAGAGAAACAATTCAATTGCTGCATCAGTCATTTCCCGGTCGTGTTATTTCGCGTTTTGGAGATCAGAATTGGCCGCCTAGATCGTGCGATTTAGCACCATTAGATTTTTTTCTTTGGGGTTTTTTGAAGTCGATGGTTTACGCGAATAAGCCGACGACGACTCAAGCCTTAAAAGAGGAAATTGGACGCTGCATTAATGAAATACCGCAGCATTCATGCAAAACGGTCATTGAAAATTTCATTAAAAGATCGCGTGCATGCCAGCAAAGCCGCGGCGGCCATCTGCACGATATATTGTTCCATACATAACTTCATTCTGTCTACTTTACGATATAATAAAGTTTCACGATTTTTTTTTAAATATCTGTGTTTTATTTAAAATTTAAAAATTGCGCTCTTCTTAGGACACCCTTTATAACAAAAATGTAAGATACTAGCTGACCAGGCAAACGTTGTTTTGCCTTCAAATTTTATTTGTAATTAATTCTTTAAATCCAGAAATTTCTTTTACGCAAATAATAATATAATAATAATATATTTTTTATGTTAAGTGTACCTGTTAAACATGAATTGTTACTTAAAACCATATCATAAAATTTATTGTTTACTTCTTTACCTTTTTTATTTATTCTAGGACTATGAGGAACGCTAAAACGATTTTTGAACAACATTATTAAATAAGCTTGCAAAAAGTCTTGAATGTGATAATTCATTTTAATGCTTATTTGTTTTTTGCTTTTGGTACCATGCCCATTTATCCCATTCCGCCCATTTTCAGTTCGACTACTAATATTTGTAATTGATGGACTCGTACAAAATTTGAAGGCTATATAGCTTATATAGAACCCTAGATATTAATTATTAATATTAATTTTGTATATGAGCTAAATAATCACTTTGTATGGGAGCTGCCACGCCCACTGGTATGATCCCGCCCAATTTTCCCATGACTATTCATAATATAATCAACGTGTACAATAAGGGTGTTCTTATTTTGAAATTTTTGAAATTTATCAACCGCCGGCCCGATTCTTGTTCCCTTCTGTTAAAAATGTAATCCTGTAAAATTTGGAGTCAATTCGATAATTTTTAGTGGACCCGGAAACGATTTGAAAATTTTCATGGGGTCTATATGGGCAAAATATCCATTTTTAACGAAAGTAGTTACATTTTAATTTTGAACTTTATTTTATCCATCACAAAAGGAAATGAAACAATAACTGTTTTTGGTTTTCTTCTCTTAAAATTATAAAAAATAAATATCAAATGCATGATATTGACTGTTTAGTTCTCTAAAGTCGCAATAACAGTTACCTACTTAAAAAAACTTAAATTTATTTTCGCACGCTTTACTTTTGGCGCAGAACATATTCCAAGAAATTGTGTACTCTTGAGCTACTAAAAATTGCATATACTGCTGATAACGGGACATTTTCGAGAACATTTTCTCTTGTGTTTTTAATTTTCGCTTTATTTTTGGCTTTGGAAGCAAACATTTCATAGTTCTACTTAAAATCGTAATTTGTGATCGCAGTGGAGTGAGTTCTTATCAGTGAAATCGAAAAGAATTAATAATTTAATAAAAATAGATTTTTCTAGATTAATTTGTTATTTAATTATTGTTATATAATAAAAGAAATTAATAATGTCGAGTGCTTCAGTTATTGGAACGCGTAAAGCCATTGAAAATTTGAAGAAAATCGATCTAATTGGAAATGTTTCTCATCAAATTACTGGTGCAAAACTACCGTCTAATCGTCAGGTCTTGCCAGTTTTATTTTACAACATGCGGTTTGTAAAAATGACTGCGATGCTTGGTGCGAAGCTAGCAATTAGTGCAGTGGAAAAGCTTGTAAAATTATACGACAAATGGAAAATCATTCAGAAAACAGTTCCTGGTAAAAGGTCGAGTTCCCAAAAAGAGGCTGCTGAGTCATTTTTGAATAGTCTAGACGACTTATTTGATATTGCTACCGCTGATGCACTAGAAAAAATTCGGATTGCAGAAGATAGAGAGTTTCTTGAAATGCAAAGAAAAAAAGGACGTCCCGGTTGTATGGCTGGTGTTGTCAAGGTTTTGTGGGATCGGGAAAATAGAGCACAAGTACGAAAAGATAAGGAAGCTGCAAGGAAAAGAAAGCATGAGGAGGAAATAAGCCGCACAGGTAAGGGTGACGAACTTCAATATTGTAATGTTTTATTTTTCATATTTTATAGATGTTTCTCAATTAATGGAGTGTAATGATGAAGGTGATATTAGTGACGTATCAAGCAACGAGATGCATAATGATGAAACACATGTAACCTCAAAAAGTAATCATGGTCAAAAACGAGGGCGCAAAAATTTTTTAACAGCAAGGTTGCTAGCAGCTCTTGACAATGCCAAAGTGTCTGATGGAATGGCAGTTCATATTCTCATAGCAGCAGGTGAAGCATTTGGACTACGTGTAGAAGAACTTGCAATCAATCGTTTAACTATTCATCGTTTACGCCAAGAGAACCGTTTAAGGGAATCTGAAAAAATTTCAGCTAATTTCACAGATAATGTAAATTGTGATTTTCAGCAAGAGTTGGTTTTTGATACTGTAACAATCTTTTCATCATTTATAGGTGAGTAAAACTGAATCGCTGGTAGCTCATTTTGATGGAAAATTCATGAAAGACTTGATCGGCCCACGAAGGTTGAGCGAATCGCAATTTCTGTTGGTTTCAACGGCACATCAAAATTTCTCGGCGCACCAAAAGTAGCATCTTCGAGTGGTGAAAATATTGCTGATATAGTGTATGAAAGATTACGTGAATGGAAAATTGTTGATCAAGTCAAAGGCTTGTCATATGAT
The DNA here is from genome assembly GCA_021234595.1 of Delia radicum. Taxonomy (NCBI): domain Eukaryota; kingdom Metazoa; phylum Arthropoda; class Insecta; order Diptera; family Anthomyiidae; genus Delia; species Delia radicum. The sequence continues at coordinate 87,232,272 of CM037853.1, forward strand.
ACAACGTCAACAAATACTGGCATAAAAACAGGTGCTGCAGTTCTTTTAGAAAAAAAAATTGGCCGTAGTCTTATCAATCTACCTTGCCGCCACCATATTTATGAGGTCGTTTTGCGAAGTGTTTTCGAAACAAAACTTTCTTCAACCTCTGCACCAGAAGTTCCCATCTTTGAAAGATTTGGAAAATTTTGGCCAAATATAAATAAACAAGCTTTCAAAAGTGGCATTGAAGATTCGACCATTTGTGAAAAAATAAGTGCAGCTGAACTAGAACACTGTGAAACTTTTTGCTATGCTCAACTGGCTAAATCTCAAAATCGAGAAGACTATAAAGAATTACTTTGATGTTTGTCGGTGCAGAGCAGTATAATTTCCGAACGCCTGGACCAACTAGCCATGCACGCTGGATGGCAAAGGCTATATATTCCTTGAAAATATTTATGTTCCGCGATCAATTCAAACTAACGAAGAAGGAATTGAATGGTTTACGCGATATTTGCGTTTTTATAGTGACTCTTTATATCAAAGTTTGGTTCAAATGCACTAATGCTATAGACGCACCGCTTCAAGATTTAACTTTTATTCAAGATGCCATAAAGTATACTGAAATAGACACGGACATATCAGCAATAATTCTAAAAAAATGAGCAACCATTTATGGTACATTTCAGAGCAAGTAGTAGCTCTGGCTTTTTATGATTCGAAAATACCCATAGAAGAGAAACAGAAAATGCTTAAAAACCTCAAATTTAAGGAACCAGTAGTAAAATTAGAAAATGGTCGAAGATGTTCGAATTTATTGGATTTTAAAAATATTTCGTTGTGTGATTTCATGTCAGAGAAAACAAAATGTTTCTTTAGTAAATTTGGTTTGCCAATGGAGTTTTTACTGTTAGAGCCTTCAAGTTGGGAAACATCATACGCATTTGAAGAAGGTTGGACCGCATGTAAGGACTTATTTGTCGTCAATGATATTGCAGAGAGAGGCGTTAAGTTTATTCAAGACTATAATAGAATCATGACAAATGATGAAGACGAAAAACAATTGTTGCTTCAGGTTGTTGAGGCTTATCGAATGAAATATCCATCATATAACAAAGCTACTTTAATAACATGATAAATAAAATAGTAATGATTAATAAATTTATTATATATAAAATACAATTATTTTTTAATATGAAATTTCATTTGATGTAACTACTTTCGTTAAAAATGGATATTTTGCCCATATAGACCCGATGAAAATTTTCAAATCGTTTCCGGGTCCACTAAAAATTATCGGATTGACTCCAAATTTTACAGGATTATTTTTTTAACAGAAGGGAACAAGAATCGTGCCGGCGAACTAGAAAAAACACTTTTTAAAATTTTCCCATACAAATAAGAACACCCCTAGTGTACAAATGTCTAAGACTCTGGCTAATATAGAACTGTAGATATATGATATTAAATATTTACTTTGTATGGGAGCTGACACGCCCACTGGTCCGATCACGCCCACTTTGACCATGACTATTCACATTAACAAATAATCAACGTGCACAAATTTCTAAGACTATGGCTATTATAGTACTGTAGATATATGATATTAAATATTTACTTTGTATGGGAGCTGCCACTCCCACTGGTCCGATCCCGCCCATTTTTTTCCTGATTATTCAAATCAGTAACGTATGGGATAGTGCAATGTTTCAAAACTCTTGCTATCACAATAGTCAAGATATATGATGTTATTCAATTTATGTGGAAGGTGCCACGCCCACTTGAAATATATATAGCCGAAAACCTAATTTGGACTATAACCTTTCAAATGAACCCGGTTTGGGCCAAATCGGTTGGATAGTTTTAGAGTCTATAGAGGACAAACATACAAACATTGTATTTTATATATATAGATTATTTTTATGTTTCCGCTCATAACTTTAAAAAAAAAAAAAATTCGGAACGATATATAGCCTATGTCCATCCTGGAGGTCCAAATTAAATATTGGTAAAAAAAATTTAGAAATCGTATGATTAGTTACGGAGATTACTTTCTACAAACATACAAACATTACCTCTTTATAATATTATAGTATAGAAGTATAGATTCCGATAGTAAACCAAATTTACAAAATACTTTGTGTGCATGGCACGGTTTGGAAGCAAGAAAGCGTTAAAGTTAAAATTTCGTAAAATGTCAAAAAATAAATACTTTGAAATGCACACATATTTTCAAAAATCTTGATAACATAAATACAATGACGGAAAACTGCCGATACTAAACAAGAAGTAAGATTGAAGCTTAAACTTAAAAAAAATTCTTAATTTTGATATAAGGCCATACAGGATTCCACGAAAGGATATCGTCTTAACTTGAAAACGTATGTTCGGATTTTAATGAAATTTGGCAGAAAGATCATATTAAGTATTATTAGCAAAGCCTTTTAGTTTAATCAATACACACTGAAAAATAAATTGCCCACCGAATTGAAAAGTGTATTAATGGTCATAACTTATAAATTCAGTTAGTACAACGATATTTACATTCGATTTCTGAAAATGTTGGGTGTTGCAACTAAAATTCTGTTGAATTATCCGAACTTTGTTGTGAAAACAAATATAAAGTTGTGCCAGCTGTCTGAAGTTCGTAATATCCGAAGAACTTGAGTAATAATAATCGAATTTCAGTTGGCAAATAGCTAATTTTTTTTCTGTGTGTATATGTTGAAGTTAAGAAGCGTTTTCGGTAAATTTCGCGTGTTTCGAAAAACGAAAATCGTAATTTGTTCTGTACTAAAAACACTAAAAGGGTAATTTTTGGACTGTAGTTATATCTTGGTAAGAGGAAAAATGTGTGCCTTAATTTATCAATTGTTATATATTAGTTTTTTTAGATTCGCTCTTAACCTATTATTGCCCATATGGCCTAAAATAGGCAACAACAAAAATTTCGTAGAACAACATCATATTGTTTATTTTTCATTCCGAACACGTGGAATACATTTCATTGCAAAAAAGCTTACGCCGGTATTAGGGTTAATGGTCTTGTACTCTACTTTTTCTAAATGTATTTAAATATTGGCATTTTTTTTTTTTTTTTTAACTTTCGTTTGTATTTTTTACCACTTTTGACTCCACCTAACAATAAAAGTAATATATCAGCGTCTACACACACTTCTATTTTTTTTTAAATTGCTTCACTTTAGGTCAATCATTAAAAATATTTAAATCCTTGGACCCAAAAAAGTGAATAACCAACTTTTTGGTAAAAATTCCATGTTTTGCAAATATGCATTATTTTTTTTAAATTTTATGAAAATGCATTTTAAAAACAAATTACATAAAAAATGCAATTATTTTTGACGGTGGAAAAAATTTATGCAGCAAAAGTAGAGGAGCGTACCATTCCATAGCAATTTAAATGGTGATTATCCGATTAATATTAAGGAAAATACCAATTTACAAATTTACTCACTTTTTGCACATTTTTAATTTTTTCAAAAAAATTAAATCGCACATTAAACTAAAAACCCCAGTCTTTAAGTGGCTCTATAAAGTTTATGAATGCAAAATTTGATTGAAATTTGGAAGATTTTGGCCGATCTATCGTGGAATGACCGAAATCTATTTACAGCGATATTTTTTTCTGATTTTTCCAGATTATTACGGTGAATGTATTTTAAGGATAACGCTTTTTCAATTATTACGGTAACGGTATTTTAGCGATAACTGTTTTTTGGTATTTTAGTTATATCGGTAGCGGTCTTTAGGGATAAACACCGCTACCGATATAAATTATTTAGCTCGACTGAGATCTTTCAAATGAAAGTATTGAATTAAATAACTATGACCAATTTTTTAATGTTTACAAATTCACAAGGTTAGGTTAAGAAGGGTTATGTGCCCAAGGGCACATCTCCACTCGGAGAACAATACGGTCCAATGTGAATCCCTTCAGTGAAAAGGTAAGAAAAAATAGGAATATACAGATAGATAGATTGACAGATAGATAGAAAGAAAGATCCAGAAAAAACGGATAGATACTCCCCAGACCAAGCTCCTATCGTCCCCTTACTAGAAACAGCCGTCCTATTTCCCTGACAAATCTCAGCAAATCTACTGGATTGCATCCAGCGACACACAAAAGTTCGTCGTGAAATCTATCTCCTAGCCGTTTCTCTCTGAGACCATGCAACCGCGGACATTGGCACATTATATGCTGAACTGTCTCCAGTTCCTCAACGTCCTCGCACAACCTGCAAAAGTCCGGTATGTCCCTGTCCCATCTGCTTGTGAAAGCCCTAACAGAACAATGACCGGTCAGGAACTCCGTGAGGGTCCTGAGACCATCCCTGTCCAGTCCCAAAAGAACCTTGGCTGCCACTGCGTCCAATGCGGGCCATAACGCCCTAGACACCCTGCAATCCATTCTGTCCATCCATGACTGGTTAACGGTTTCGCCTCAAAGTAGTAACATAGGGTGGAGGGGGGGGGGGGGCTTTACAATAAAACAACATCTATTTAAATTATAATAAAAACTTGACTCAAAGTCCTATTTCATACTGTTTCCGAGATATCGCATATAAACTTTGAGAGCTTCTCCTGCAAAACTCACTTTTCAGACTGATCATAGTTTAGTAAGGCAGTTATGTTTACCATGCGAATTAAGGGACAATAAGACAGTCTAGAGTGCCTATTGGGCTTACATAACTCTTATTTAGTTAGAGATCTCGAAAATCGTGAAAATTATAAAATTTGTTTGTCGGAAACGATTTTGGGAATATCCATTATTAAGCGACTTCACTTTATTCGCCGTTTGTATATCACATCATTTAACATAATTATCTTTTTTGTTTTTAATGTAAATGTTTATATCATAAAAAATTACTTGTATACCATCCCTCCATCCAATTTCATATGATTGTTTGTTCTTGGTTCATTTGGTTATTGTCAATTTAAACGACATCAATAATAAAGAAAATTGTATGAAATTGATTAGTTGACAATCAGCATTTAACACGCAACTCATAAAATTTGGTTTGAAATAATGAAAATGAAAAATTTTCCTGATACACATCGTATAAAATTTAACTAATAATGAAAATTGTATATACTAGGACTGTGCCAAATAAAACGACATTTTTTCGGTCCCATAACTATGAAAATTAAATTGTAGGTGTGAAAAAAAAAAAAACAAAAAAAAAAACAAATGTGGCAAAATTTTAGCCCTCTCTCTTCATTTGTCAGTTACACAGAACAAAATAATTTCCCTACTTTTTTCAATTAATCGGTTTGTTGAAAATTTTAAAAGCTGTCAATTAAAAATAATTGAATCAATTAAATATTTGCTCAAATTCGGAGCTTGATTGACATTTTTTTTTATTATCGCTCAGAGCAAACATCAACATATTGTTGTTGTTTTTTGTAATATTCATGTAGTTGTTTTCTTTATAAATGTTTATGTTTAGTGGTGTTAGTAATAAATATTTTAAATTCATTTCAATTGGATTAGATATAAATTCTTATTAGGTTTATTACTTTATTAAGTCAAATAATTTAGTTTCAGTTGTTTAAATCTGAATATTTATTTATTCTAAAACATTATCATAAAATTGATAATGTAATTTTTAAAGTTTAATTTTGTTAAATAAAAATTTTTTTAACATAAAAATTAAAAATTATTTAAAAAAATACTCAGATTTCAATAAAATTGCTAATTTCTACAAAGAAAAAATTAAAAAAATGTGCAATTGTCCCGAATTTCCCGAATTGAAGGAATTTCTGCGAGGATTTGTTTACAAAAGTATAAATAAATCTGCCAACTAAATGAGAATTTCATACCGGTTTAAATTCAATGCATAAAAAAAATTTGGTATAGCAACAACAATTTTTTTTTTTTTGGTTTTTGGGAAGTTATACGATATTGATCACTTTTTAATCAATTGAGTTATTATTTAATTGAAAAATAATTCAATTAAAGAGCTATCAATTTCTAATTGAATTAGCAAAGTTTCGTTGTTGGCGGAATTTCAGCAGTTAAAGTTATTGAATCGTTAATTTTCGTAATTGAAATGGGTTTTTATTTGCTTGTGTGTTAGCGCTAGCAAAAGTAAGAACTTTTTTTATAAACAATGAAATATGACTAGGGCTCGGAAGTTAATGCATTTATATTTGTGTACATAAAACATCAAATATGTATTGAAAATTTAAAAACATGCAGTTATTATTGATTTTTTTCAATGTTTTCAATATTTGTTCCAAAATTTTTGTAGTTTTTGTTTTGAAAATTGCGAATAAACATCGTAATAAAATTAGTAATTGCATTTTGGTGTTATTTTTCTTTTCGAGATAAAAAAAACTTGATAGTATGTATAAATTTGAAAAAAAAAAATTTATTTATCAAATTTACAAATTGTGCAAAATTTATTTTTAGTAAAACATTAAAAAAAAATCTCTTAAAAATATGCATTGTAATGTATATTTCATATTTATAGCAAAATATGCAACAAAAAATGCCAAAATATGCATTTATATACCCGGAAAAAAATCGGTTGGAAATCGGTAAAAAAAACATTAAAATTTATTTAATAGGATGTTATTTTATTTGGAACTACCAATAATCGAATAATACGGCAAACATAATTTACTGACAATTAAAAAGAGGGAAACAGGAACTAAAAAACAATCCTATCATCCAACTGCTGGTATTTCAAATAAACTTTACAAATAAAATTACGTTAATAATTATTTAATGATAATACAAGAAACTACCTAAGGTACCAAGAGTTTGTATCAAATTTATCAAAAAATTGTCGGCAATCAAAAGTGGTGACAGTAAATACGGTTGTCACAATGAAATATGCCATTAAATTAGAGTTTCAGTAGAACCAACCGAATTGTGGATTGATTTGTATATAGAAGCAACTAGTGATTGGTACTGGCTAAACGAATTTTTGATATGTTTGTTTTTGTAATAAAATATTTAAATTCAAATTTAGCACTCAGCGTTTGTGGTGTAATGGGAGACAATTACTCGAAGTTTCCGTGAAATTAAATGTTTAAATAGCAAATAAGCCGATTCACAAATTAAATGTGATTGTGGCGCAATCAGTAGGACAGATAACTATTAATCTGAGTACCACGGTTCAATACTTGAAAAAAAAAAAAGTTTTTTAATTTCAATTCAATTTTGTGGAACTTAATAATATTTATGTGGAATATAATATTGAATGCGGCACCTGAATATTAAATATTCACGACCAAAAAAATAAAATAATAGTAAGATAGTTGTCGTAACCGCCAGAATTCGAATGGCAACAAATTCGGTGGCTTCAACTGCGACTGTTTTCTGGAGGTAGCAAAATATGCATTTTTAGCAAAATATGCATAAATATGCAAAGATATTTGTTTAGTATTGTTCTCCAGCTTACGACATGAATTTGCATGAAGTGAGGAACCCCGACTCCAACTGACAGATTTTAATGAACTTTAAATAAGTTTTCAAGGAGCAAAAAAAAAAAAAAAAGACACGCATTTTTTTAGCTGCCCAATCTCATGTTTAAGTGTTAAAAATTGTCGTTACCAATTAATTTGTGTTTGTATGAAAATTTTACGAAAACTATATTTACGTTTACACTGGGTTAAAGTACTTAAGAAAACAAACATTTTGATACCCAATATGGTGTCTATAGGGCCCATGTATAGTGGGCCAAGAGTTGTCATATTTTTCAATTATTTGAAATATTGGGGAAAAGGCTATTCGGTTAAAGTCGGATAAAAATGATTGAATTAAATTGGCATTACTATGCATTATTTTTATTTTTATCGAAAATTCTTATTTTTGCGAACGCTATCCGAAAAATGACAATAGAGAGCTGAAGTTTTGCAACGATTTTTTTTTTGTGACAGACAATATAATTTTCATATAGGACCGCAAAAAACAAAAATAGTCGTTTTATTTGGCACAGTCTAGTTTATACGTTTCTTCTTGCAAAAAAAAAAAAATAAAAAATACCTTGTAGGAAATTTTTCGAAATTAAAAAAAAAATTGTTTTTTATCAGAGTACCTGCTCAGGCGCCATTTATAAGAATTTCTGTGTTGGTAGAGTCACAGGAGGTAAGGATAAAAGCAATCACAAGCAAACTATTAGTATTTTAAAAAATAGTCCCACAATTTGTAATACACGAAAAAAATGTGTGATATATATTGAGAGAATTTTGGTTGCAGAAAAATAATTAAAATTTTCAGCAAACTAAACGAAATATTTCGTTTGAAAAGTTTATGGTTTTTTATGAAACTATTATTTTTTTTCATTGAATTAATGAAACTTTTAATAAATAAAATGATATGTTTAATAAAATTGTATGAAAACCTGCATTAGTTTAATGAAACGTTTCAATAGACGAGTTCCATCAAGTGCAACTACATGGTTTCTAAGCCAAGTTCAATATTATTCAGGGTAAAAACATAAAACATTTTTTCTTTTTAAACAGAGAGAAAATGAAAACTTTCTATGAAAAATGTAACATACTTAAGGGATTTACCAGTTTTGAACCCATAAAAATCCTCGACAGTGCTCAAATAGTTTATGTGTCAATTGATCGAAGTAATTTTAAATAGTTAAATTGCCTTAATATGAAAAACCTTTTTATGGAAAGTGTATGCTGCGACTTAGAATCGAGCCGGCAACACACTACAGACTTCGTAGTATTACCTCTTAACTAGATACACCACAGTCGGCATAGCGATGAGAGGGGCTAATTTTTTTACCAGGTATGCCAGGCAATACCGCTAAAATACAGTTTTCGATTCAAAACAATTTCAACTGACTATCGTTATCCCTAAAATACTGTTACCGAAATAATTGAAATAGGAATTCGGGAATAATGGGGCTAACAATATCGGTGTGCATTGACATTATCTGAATAGATAAAATAACTTTACCCTTTAAATACCGTTACCGAAATCACTGAAAAACCATTATCCTTAAAAAAAACGTTTCCGAAATAACTAAAATACCGTTACCTGTAAAATACCGTTACCGAAATAAGTAAAACACCGTTAACGCTAAAAAAAACCGTTACGAAAAAAGTGAAATATCGTTGGCCCTAAAATACCGTTACCAAAAAAAAAAAAAAAAAAATAAAATAGCGTTACCCTTACCGATACCCACATCGAATGGGTTACCTTCCATGATTTTCACCTATTTTTTAATTTATGTATTCCAATTGGGTTTGTTCCAACCCTGACAAATGCAATTTTTATATACATATACACGCAAATTTCATTCTATTTCTTGTGTTAGTATAAGTTAATATTCGACGATTACATGTGAATCTGAAACGTTTTAAAAAGTTCTACTCCTACGATATGTACGGTAGAGCGGCATTTTTTGTATGAAAAAGAGCTTTTTTTGAAAATTTTCAATTTATTGTTCAGATTATTGTAGAAAATATTAGGTCTACAATTTATTTGGTGCAGTTTTGAAAAAAAAAATCGGCTAGGTTTAACCCGCTACCAAAGTTTTCAGTTTTTGAAAATTTTTCGTAAATTGCTTTAATATAAAAATGTCTTGTGAGACATTAATTTTTTTTATTTAATTTGTCATGTTAAACACGAATATTCTGAAATTTTTGAAATCAGACTAACCGTTTTCGATATTGCGATTTGATTTTCACTAAAAATGCCAAATTTTTCCTATATTCTAGAAATTTTTTCAAAATATCTTAGGAAATTTTTTTTGTGTTTGCAGTCTAATACACAATTATGTCTGAAATTAGAGATGATGTATCACAAAATATATTTTTTTAAATTAACTTGTAAGAAAAGACAAAAATAACTCATGTTGTTGTGGTAATCAATTAATTTTCTGTGGTTGGTTGATATATATATACCTGAGCAAAACCTTGAGTTTCTTGTGGGTGGTGGATTAGAATAAGGCTGAAGATGACCTAGTCGCTTAGATCGAAAGTGCAGCGCTCCCTCTAGCGCTAATCCATACACGATTTTTTTCATGTTCTCTTACATTTATTAACAATTAGTATTTTCTATTTGTAATATTAACATTTCAATTATAATCTCAAACCTGACAATTCAAAATGAAATGCAATTAATAGAAATTTTTTGTAAACATATCAGGTAATGTTTGCTCAGGTCGCCTAGGGTTAAGTAATCCGATTATTCTTAAATTTCGCACCACAACACTATTGGACCTAGTGCTACAACAATCAAAGCATTAATTAATGAAAATCAAAAATTAAAGTAAATATTCCTTCAATAATCATGTGTATAAAATTGGAAAGCATAACAACAATATTGCTTATGTAAATGTTCTATTTTTTTGTGTGAAATATACACAAAAAACCCCTTTCAATCACAAAAACCACATATTCAGTAACTTTAATTGCTGAATTTCCGCCAACAACTAAAATTGCTAATTCAATTAGAAATTGATAGCTCTTTAATTGATATAATTCAATTAAATAATAACTCATTTGAATAAAAAGTGATCAATATCGTACAACTTCCCAAAACAGCTTGAATTTTATAACGTTGAATTTAAACCGGCATGAAATTCTCATTTAGTTAGCAGATTTATTTATACTTATGTAAACAAATTTACGCAGAAATTCGTTCAATTCGTGTAATTCGCGACAATTAGAAATTCGCCATTTTATTGAAATCTGAGTATTTTTTATTTAAATAATTTTTAATTTTTATGTTTAAAAAAAATTTTATTAAACGAAATTAAACTTTTAAAATTACATTATCAATTTTATGATAATGTTTTGGAATAAATAAATATTCAGATTTAAACAACTGAAACTAAATTATTCAACTTACTAAAGTAATAAACCTAATAAGAATTAATATCTAATCTAATTGAAATGAAATGAATTTAAAATAATTATTACTAAAAATAAACATTTATAAAATACAACTACATAAATATTACAAAAAACAACAACAATATGTTCATGTTTTCTGTTGAGCGATAGTATAAAAAAATGTAAAGCATGTTCCGAATTTGAGCAAATATTTAATTGATTCAATTAATTTTTAATTGACAGCTTTACAATTTTCAACAAACCGATTTAATTGAAAAAAAGTAGGGAAATATTTTTTTCTGTGTTGTTGCTAAATTCACATGTTATCCTTCAACAAATATTTACATAATTATGCTCAACTGAAAAGTAGCTTTGTCTGCTTTGCTACTGCAATTTAGGATCATTTTTAAAAAATTTCTAGAATATAGAAAAAAAACTCCTATTTTCAGTAAAAAAAATCAAGTCGCAATATCTCGAATACCATTAGTGTGATTTCAAAAGTATTCGTGCTAAGCATGTCAAAATTAATATACAATGATGTTTCTCTAGACATATTTTTGTTAAAGCAGTTTAAGAAAAATTTTCAAAAAAAGAATACTTTATTCGCTGGGCGCCACGGGTTAATGCTATACGATTTTTCTCAAATTGGCACCACCTAACGTTTAGATCTAGTTCTACAATAATCTCAACAATAATTGACAAAAATCGAAAGTTGAAAACAAAATGCCGCTCTAATGTACAGGTAACATTTGGTAACGTTCTGTCACTAAGAATTATTGCTTTATTGGGTGGAAAATTGTAAGCTAACAGCAAATTTTATACTTTGACATTTTACTTAAAAATAAAAATAAAAACATAAAACGAAACAAACGATAAAGAAAATTCTGTAGTATATTCAAATAAATGACAGCCAAGCCCCCTGCTGAGATTTGGTAGAGGTTTAAGCCCAAATAGGCATAATACTAAATGACTGATTGAATGACAGACATGTTGGCTGGTAATAATAATATGAAGTTAAGACCAAAACATTAGTCAAAAGAAAGCGGTTTTTAAAAGGGGTTTAAATTTTAAAACTGTACAACTACAAGATGGGATTTTGACACGTGATGACATATAGAATTGTAAAAAAATAATAACAGCAATTACATTTTTTGGATTTTTTTTAACTTCTTTAAGAAAAGCATTACAATTTAAAAGATTCACTGAAACAGAGAGATAATTGTAATGGACGAAAAATAATGAAAATTTCCTGCTAACCAATGAAATTTTTCTTCACCAAGTGGATGAAAAATTTTTTATATTAATGAAAAGCGTCATAATTTCTATGAAACTGGATTTTAATAAAACTTCTTTATTAAGTGAATGAATGAATAAAATTATAGTTTAATGAAATTGATTCTCATTCATTAATATCATAACTCTCTCAGTGTAAAAACAATAATAAAAAACGTTATTTTAAAAATGATCCCTGAACGTAAAGAAAAAACATAGTTGTGACAACCATACTCTTACCTCTTAAGATTATTCAAGTTCAAGATAATTAGTTTTTTTTATTAAACAAAAACTTAATTAAAAAATGTCTTCATCCGCTAATTTAATACATACTTTATCTACTGACGAGTCCTTACATGTTTCATTTCGCGTCACCGAAAATATTTAGAGGACCAATGTACACTCAAAAAAATAAGTTAGTGCAAAAGTTAGTAAAACGTCTTGTAAATCAGGTATACTATTTTTTAGCAAATTTTTTTGCTAAAATCGTGTTTTCAGCTAAAATTTTTGTTATACTTAAACTGTTTTATACTAATGCTTTACTAATATACTAATGTTTTACTAATTAATTTTGCTAAAAAAAATTGTGCTGATAAGCACATTAATAGTGTGGACGACAACCAGATTGAAAGATATACGCAGAATGAAGCAGATGTCGCGGCATGTCAAGATGTAGTGGAGAAGAGGAAAGTGATACTAAAAAGTACAACTCTAATCAAACATATAAAAAAATCAACCATGGAAGACTTTTGTATCTGTTTTTCATACATAAAACAAAATTGAGGATTAAAACAACTTAAATTTTGCGTTGTCACCGGCTTGTGAAAATAATTGTCTATTAATAAAATAAAAGACAAAAGAAAATATTTAAATTTAATATGTATTTCTATAATAAATGTTAATAGATTAATAATCTAGTGTGGTCAAATTGCAAACAAACATATACAGACATGTAGATAGAGTAAAGCGAAAGACAAAGACACACATCTTAGGTAGATTTTTATGGTTCCTTTTTCGTATTGCAAAAAAATGGTTGTTTTTTTCGTTTCGTTTGTTTTTGTTTATTTTTTTGTTTCGTTTCTATAATTATCTTCGGCAGTTGTGTCCTTAAAAGATAGCATCATTTAGACAACCATTGATGTAAGTAGTTGAAAGAAAATTTTTGTTATGTTATATATATTTATTTCTATATATTTTCAGATATTAAATTACTTCATGACATCAATATGGGAAATGAAAATTTTTATATTTCGTAATTATTGTCAATTATTTTTAAAATAATCACAAAAATATGTTTTATGATTTTCAGCAAATATATTAACTAAATTACAATTTTTTTACAATTTTTTTGCGTTTTTTTCAGTCTACTAAAATTCAGCAAAAAATTTATTAATTTTTACCAACGCTTTTTTATTTCTATTCTACTAAGTGTTAGCAAAACTTTTGCTGAATCTACTAATTTTATTGCTGAAAATCAGCGAGCTGATTTTGCTGACATTAGCAATTTTTTTGCTAGCACCCTCCTGACTAAAATTTTGCTGACTCAGCAAAATTTTTTGCTGACTTTACAAACTTTTTTTTTTGAGTGTAGAAGGGGTAGAACATTTACCTCAATTATAATTTTTGAAGGAGAAAGATCAACGTATTGTATTGTATTGTATTGCATTGTTGACTTGATGAGAATTAAAAAACAAAATTGGAAGAATTGAACTAATTAAAATTAAAAATAAAACATTGTTAACTAATAAACATTGTTTGTAAACTTTTGGTTTAACTTTTTAAAATTTAAAATTCAAACATTTATAATTATATTACTATATTATGATTGCAAATTAATTCTAATATTAACATATTATTGTTAAGGAAATGTTTATAAATTATTATAATATTATCCCTACATTATTTATGTATGTATATTTATGTAATAATTTACAGATATAAATAAACTTACAAGGAAACTACACAGTGGTAAATCCGCAGATTTGAATGAAACTTAGATATGTTGTAGAGTACAAAAACTATTAGACACGTATTTTTTTAAATGGACGGACTAAATAATGAGTATAAAAATAATCAAAAAAGAAACTGAATTTAATAAAAAAAAAATATTTTTTTTATTGCAAAAAATGTTTCGATCCCGGGCCACCAGGTTGTCAGTAAACCGCGCTACTATCCGAGCTATCTCGACTTGTTTTACTTGATAGGCAAAAACATAAATGAGTTGCCTACACAAAATGTCATTACTTTCAAGCTTACACAAAATCGAAAATAAGTAGTCATATATGTACTTACCAGAGATGAAAAAATAATGATTCTAAAAATAGATTTTCAAAATTTTTGACGATCATTTTTTACGATATTTAAAATAACGATAAAAAAAAGTTTTTATGGGTAACGCATTAATTTTTGTATTGAAATAATGGGAAAATAACTAGTAATTAGTAAGTCATTAGTACTTGTAGTATAAAAGTAACGCAAAGAGTAATTTGGTGTCATTACTGGTAGTAGGAAACATAATGTCATTACCGTTTCTACACTGGGTAACTCAAATAACATTAACCTCAAAATACCGGTACCGAAAAAACTAAAAAACCGTTATCCCTAAGATAACATTAACCTCAAAATACCGTTACCGAAATAACTAAAAAACCGTTATCCCTAAAATAACGTTACCAAAATAACTAAATAGCGTTACCGCTAAAATACCGTTACCGAAATAAGTAAAATGCCGTTAACGCTAAAAAAAACTGTAACCGAAATAACTGAAATATCGTTACCCTTACCGATACCCACATCGAATCGGTTACCATCCATGCTAAATAATGCATACGACCAGCTTTAGTTGAACTGTGTAATTTTAAAAGAAGCCTAATATCATCTGATTGTTATTGTGAAAAATTGAAGAATTTCCTTTTTTGTCCTAACTTAATTTGATTACGCTAATATTTCGTACACACAATCTCACGACTTTTTAAATGATAACGTTTCCATTAAATTAATGAAAACTTTCAACAATATTAATTGCTTAAAAACCTGATTCTTCCTTACCGGTAGTTTGCAATACCAAAACACATTCAGAAAAAAATTGACATGGAAACTACTCTGTGGGTAAATCTGCTGATTTGGCTGAAACTTGGATATGTTGTTGAGGACAAAAAATATTAGATACATTTTTTTTAGTGGTAAAAAATGAGTCAAAATTGAGAACATTTTTGCATGAAATTATGTTTAAAATTTAAGAAATTCGGATTTTTTTACGCAGTATTAAAGTACTCGAGAAAACAAAAATGTTGATATGTTGGGCTCAGGGTTGCCCTTTATTTGAATTATTTAAACTATGGCTTATAAAAGCTCTTCTGGAAAAGTCGTGTTAAAGCCAAACGGTTACGAAAATTTTAAAAAGGCCAGACAACCCCTCGACATAGTTAAATAAGCATTATTAAATTGGGTTTGAACTCACTTTTTAACACCTAAACTTGCGCACCTAAAAAAAAATATGTGTAATATTTTTTTGTTCTCTACAACATATCACAGTTTCATTAAAATCTGCGAATTCACCACTATGTAGTTTCCTTTTAAGTTATATTTTTCGGGACTTTTCTCTTTTACTTAGTTTCTTTAACCTCTTGTAGTGGATGTTTTAGTCTTAAGTTTGACATTGAATTAAATGCATGGGTGATTAAATTTTTTAATTTTGTTTACCAAACCCTATTAATACCAAAAAGAAAGAATTACCACAAAAGCCTATACCTTAAGAAAAACAAAGTACGCCCCGGTAGATGAGTTGGTAGCGTGCTAGCTTATCTGTGCGGCGGTGGTGGGTTCGATTCCCACCAGAGGCACTGGTATATTTTCGCTACAACGCACAGAAAGCCATAGAAGGTAGTGATTGGTTAGGGTAATAGGATATAATTTGTAATTATATGATTACTAATTAATACAAAAAAAAAAGTTAATATCGTCCTGCAAGATTTTCTAAGAAAAAAATAAAAGTGAAAGTGTGACTTTCAACCTATGTCTATGAAAACTCCGGGTTCATATATTTTAATTAAAATCAATATTAAACACCACGTACCTATTACGTGGTTTATATAAAAAAAACCTCCTTTCTTATACCAAAAATTATTCAACATTTGAATATCCTTAACTATAGAATTTAATATGCATTCGCCGCCTTCTTTTAATAACATGCATACCAGAATAACAATTAAGCGACAAAAACGTTGACATTTCATACAAATTTCTGACAAACCAGCAATTTTCAAAACCAACCAACAAGAAAATTCATATTTTCCTACAAAAACAAGAAAACATAGAGGAAAACAAGCAAAAACATAATAATAACAGCAACAACAAAAAGGAAAAGCACCGTGCTCATAAAAAAAAGAATGCTTTTAACTAATTTACCTAATTAAAATGTAAAATGGTAACCTAATTATATTGAAGCGACAAATACACTTACACGAAAACATAAACCAAAAACAAAAAACACCACAACATTCACTTTATGTACACTGAGGAAAAAAATACTATGATATTTATGGAGTTGTTAATATAAAACAATGAAGTTGTGCTGGAACTCTTCCATTGAAACTTTTCATAAAAATGTTCATAAAAGTTTTCTAAAATTTTAGGAAAAATATTATTTTATTTAATAAAAGTTTAACCCTTAAATGCATGAGGTCAGCCACCCGGTATGGAGACCAAGCTGCCCATAAATGTAAAGTCGCACGCTGAACTCGAATTCATTTTCCTGGAAAATGAACCGTTTTCTCGGAAAAGAGGAAAAACAACAATTTTTGGTGTGTACCATACATGATGCACTATGCATTCTATACATATAACTAATATTGTACAATATATTAAATTTAATCCCAATTTATTACACTAAGTCCAATTTACTTACCAATACTTGAATAATATATTTTATATAATCTTTTTTCACTTTTGAAATTCACTTGTGAAATTTTGTGCAAAAAGTGCATACTCCCACTTAGGCAGCTTACTGACAATTAAACCCAATTGTAAGTGAGCTAAAGCGATATTTTTATGAGGAGTAATATTGTTTTGTACAATTTAAAAGTAAAGGTATCACTATTTAGTTTAATTACCGGGATTGCCGTAGAATTAAATGCATGTACCATATATGGTACATAATGTATTTAAGGGTTAATACATTCTTGAAAAAAAAACTTATTGAAATAATAGAATTAATTTTTAAGAAATATTTGGTTAACTTTGCAAATCAAACATATTAGCTAGGTTGATACTAGTATTTCGATCTGGCTAAAGATCTCATCAGAACCCGAAGTTTTAGAGAAGTTGGAGATTCCATAATAGGCAGAAATGCAAGAAAATTGAGAGAAATTTAAAATTTTTTGTTTTCAAACAGCCTCAAAACCTTAAAAAATGTACAAAATATCTGAAAAAGTCCCATGGAAAAAATGTTTTCGCAGTTAAATAACATTTTTGAGGTGCAAAACTTATTTGGCGGTGAAAAAAAAATGTGATGAAAAAAAAAAAATTAGGTGAATTTGAAATATTATTCACCTCTTAGCGTCTTGTGGAAAAATATGATTTTATGCACTAGACGCTACTGTGCAATTTTACTAGAATATTGGTGTATTATACATCAAATTGTGTGGAAAATTTAAAGGTGCCTTCATATTTTCACTCATAATTTTTTAATTACTTCACCGATTTTGCTCATTTTAAAAACCAAACTTTCCGGGAGCATGTTCATCAATATAGGTTAAAATGAGCAGCCTCTATTGCGTTTTCAAGCTGTGGCCGCCATTTTAATAGACAGACAGACGGACATAGAGACGTACATCGCTAAATCGGCTTAAAATTCAATAAGGATCAAGAATATATATAATTTATGGGTTCTTAGACCTATATTTCGATTAGTTACAAACCGAATGACACTCATTTACTATAGCATAACATATCGTGGAGGATATAAAAATTATGCGTTAAGCGACATATTTTTATTATAACAGTTTAAGAAAAACTTTTAAAAACCAAAACTTTGGTCACCGGGAGCCACGGATTAAAACTTTTAGATCCAGTACAAAAATAATATGAATAATAAATTAAAATTTTTAGAAAAAAAGGTTTTCTTCATACAAAATTTACTGCTCTAATGCACACTGAGAAAATTCTCATCACGATTTTAATCAATTTTTGCATAAAGTTGGAACTTGCGCTTCAATAGTGTTCATGAATATGAGAGATTGTTTTATAAAATTGTGCTTAACCAAAGTTAAAAATGTTATGCTAGTTTGGTGTAACTACTTATTACATTAAAGTCTTTTAATTACACTGCATGACACCAACAAAATTAATAAGGATCCGACCATTAATTCGATACATTTCGGGCATGCAGATTTCAATGTCATACTCTACTTTTCGATCTATGGTACAGTTTTTCAGCAAAATTATGATGTTTTTTTTTATACAAAAATTTGCAAATACAATAAAGCTGATTTCCTTGTTGTTGAAATCTAAGGACAAGACCAGTTGTAAAATTTATTGTACACATTTGTATCACAAGGCTTTAAATTAAACTCGTTGTAACGCGTTTTTTTTTTACTTTTTCGGGTTTCGTGAATTCTATCGCTTAATAATTAATCGAGCTAATCAAATGTGTAAGCACTTAAAAAAAGTCATTGAAGAGGAGTTATACTCATAAAAAAGCCCGTTGAAAACTCAGCTATGATAACAGAAAATAGAACCTGAATTTTCCCCAAAAGAATTCTTGAGAATCACAGTCTGCTAAATTTGGGTGACCTAAATTTTAGAAGAGCTTAGTTTCGTAAGACAATTGTTGTTCAATTAACTAATAACTTTGCTAAATCAACAGAATTTTTAAGCTAAATCAACAGCTATTTTTAAGCTAAATCTCCGGAACTGACCAGATTTAAGTCCATATTTATTACCAGGTAAGGCGTAACGATTTTGGGTCCATTTTGCTCTCCATCTCGCTTAGTTTCCGAGATATGGCCTATTTTATGATTATAAAAATAAATATAAAAAAATAACGCCATCTATAACTGAGACTGATAGCGGAGACACAAATAAACATTTTTATTGAAAACATTTGAGAAACAACTTGAGAATCACAAATTACAAAATTTTAGGTTGAGAATTAGTTCAAATGCGGATGAGATTTGTTCTTGTGGTAAATGAAGATAACTAAGAACTTTGCAGAAAAAATTATTTTAACTGAATTAGAACCCGTTTAACAGACTTTTGAACCAATTTTTTTTATGAGTGTAAGAAAAAAGTTATTATACGATAATAAAACGTATTTTGAAAAATTCGCGATTTGTGAAAAATTTTACATGGCAGCACAGCTATCCAGGATGACCCCGAGGTCCAGCTTTTAGTATTATATGTAAATACATTTCCAGTATGTTTATATTTGTAAAAGTTTTTCTAACAAAAACCCACCGAAAACATGGTAATGCCAGGTCATTACCGTATATATTACAAAGTAATGGTAGGTTATTACCAATTGCATTACTTTGAAATACAAAATAATGACTTACTGATAATGGGTTATATAAGTATTTATCTGTAACTGAAAAATACTGAGTTACTGGTAATTGCTTACATAATTAACAATTTCGTTAGTTTTCATTCCAATATTATATTTGGTTTAAAAAATTTTAAAAAGCTAATTTTCCGAGGTAAATTTATTTTTAAAAAACTTTAAATATTTCTTTTTAAAAAAATTACCACTTATCTTGTAACTCCTATTCTATCATTGCGAGTAACCACTTATTCCTTATCTTAAAGTAACCACATATTCTTTCACTATGAGTAAACAATCAGCTAACTCATTTTCTCACCATTTTTGTAAGCGAGAGCGTAATGACCACCCATGAGGTTTTGGACATCGCGAACAAAAGTAATTAAGCGAGTAAATAGCCTGGTAACTAGTGAAACCCTTTATGCGCTACTAACTTTCCAGCAAAACTTTGGTAATGGGTGCGATAAAGAAATACATTACCTTGTAATGTGTACTCCTTACCTGTATCATTATTTTCCAGCAAGAAGTAATGAGTTACTGATAATTGAACACTCATGGATTACCTTGTAATGAGACCTCATTAATTTTACATTACTTCAAAACATAAAATAATGACTTACCGATCATCAATTACATAATGCATGAATTATAAACGTAAAGTAATTATTAATATATATTTTTGAAAATCTAATTATAGACACATTACTTTATGATTTTTTGTCAGGATAATGGTAAGGTGTATATTTTTGATATCACGAACGAAAACACGAAGCACAACAGCTCATCTACATGTTAAGCAATAAAATATTGTATGTATCGATAGCTCAGTTGGTAGAGTTCTCGCCTAACTAATTGTTAAATAACAGAGACCCCAGGTTCGAATCCCAGCATGACCAAGTTATTTTTTTAATATAAAAAAAGTTATTTATTTAATTAAAAAAAAATATCTGTAAAAAAAATGTTTATGCATTTTTTTTTTATGAAAATCTATTTATAGACACATTACTTTTTCCCACCATGTAACCATATAAGTAACCAGTTACTTTGCCCACTACAAGGTAATGAGTTACTTTGAGGCTCATCGCCTGTAAAATTCATCAGTGAAGTAAAGTAATGCATGAAGCCCTATGGCGATACATTACTTTACCCATGATTTGGTAATGTGTGGTTTTGCTGGGTTACTTAATTACTTGGTCTGTTTTTGCTGGGAGTCTCCATTTTGGAGCATTTCTGTCACAAAAGTAGAGTTTTTGTTTAAAAAAAATATAAACATTTTTGCGTGATTCTTTGCGCATATCCCTTCCAAAGGTATTCACATATCATACTAAAAGTTTGACTCTGTCTTCATCTCGGAAAGCTATGCTGCCATATAAAATTTTTGACAAATCGCTCGTTTTGCATATGAGGCACCATACTAAATTAATTGATTTCTTGCTGAAACACCATTTCATAATTTCTTTCTTTCTACTGCATGACCATTTGTTAAGGTCAATTGCTAGTATAGCGATAAAATTCGCTTAAACCGTACAAATTAAAAAAAACCCCCTAAATAACGGGTTGAATCTACAGTTTTATTAATCAAATATGCACCGCAAATAAGAATACAGGGGTTTTTTTACAGACTTATTGTATTTTAAAAATTTATATATAAAAAATTGCATTTACATGCTCCAAACTTTAAAGTAATTTTGTGGAAAAACAGATCGAAAAATAAAGTACGCCATTGAAATCGGCGTGCCTAAAATATATAGAATTGGTGGCCATAACCTCATCAATTTTTAAAAGTTACGATTTTGTCCTCCTGTGTTACTTCAAACAGACAAGCATAGACAATCAAAAATAGACTTAAAAAAAAAAACTAAAACCGCAATGTTAAATACAACTCATTATTTCAATAAATCCTTGGGGCCTTTATTTATTATCTAATGCAACCACTATTGATTATGTACCACCAACTTCCACTACAACAGTTGCAATTTTAAAAGAAACCGCAATGAAGATAAACACCACCATCATCATAATATCAATTTATATATGTTCTGCCATACATGTATTAATCAGGGATAGAAAGTTCAAAACCAGAGAAAAAAATATATATCTCAAGTTCATATCTATCCTAGTTCATCCTATCCAAGTTCGTCCTATCCCAGTTCATCTCAAAATCGGGATATCCAGTAATATCCAATTATAGCCTACAAATATATAACTCGATTAAATTAGATAAAAATTTATCTTAAAATTGGGGAATCCAATAATATCTAATAAAGATCATGATAGATTCCAAATTATTTGATTGGATTAATTTCGATTTAAGTAGATTCTAAAAGATAAAGCTATTTTGTGGTAGATAGAAATAGACATTTTGAGAACAAATTGTATGTATTTAAATCTCATAAAATATGTACAAAAATTTATTTAGTCATCTGGCATTATTACACAGAAAAAACTAAAAACGGGTTTCAATTAAAAATTTTATTGCATAAATTAATATTTTAATTGATTTTGCACCTACCACTGAAATTATAGTATTAACTAAAAAACTTTGCACACAGTTTCTTTCAATTAAAATAATAATAATATCAATTAAAAGAGTTATTGAAAAGTTTATTTAAACTTTAATTGAAACTTGAGAAGAAAACAATGGTAGTTTTGATTGAAAACTTCTATATTTTTATTTTTGTTATATGCCCTCCATTAAATAAAAAAGAAATGTAGGTTTGTAAATTAAATTGACATTTTATTTATAATAAAATTAAGCTTTTTAATATAAAAATGTATTATAAGAAAAGAAATAAAAGTAAAGACAACATTTTTGTTTTGCTTGTCTTGTCTTGAACTTTTTCTTGTAATTGAATTACTTTCTTAAAAAAATCACACACAACTTTAAAATGATAGTTTAATGACACTTATACTTATTGAAAATTTAATTATTTACAAAAATAATAGTTTAATTGTCCTTTTTCGATAAGGTTTATATAAATCCACATGTGCACTTTTATTACCACAGATAAAACACGAAACTAAATTAAGTTTTCGTGCGTACACGAATATCTCAACAAAAAGAGTGTTGCAAACTCTAGTAAAATAACTACGATTTTGCGTGTATTTGAAATCGGTAAACTATTCAACTTATTAAAAGTTAATCATTTGCGATTTTTTTTCTTTTTATTTACAAATTAAATTATATATTGATATAATTAAACCTTTGTTTGATTATTTAATCTAAATAAAATAAAAAAAAAAATAGTTTGCCAAATTTTTAAAAATTTTGTTTACATGTTGTCAACACTGTATGGATATATTAGAAAATTCAATAAATTGTTTAAATTGCCATTGATATTCAAACAATAGATTAATTAGATATTTTTGGCCTATAATTTTTTCTGTGTATTAAAAAAAAAAAAAGAAAAGAAACATCGGAATTTTTATTTTCATGCTAAATAAAGTTTATAAAGAAAAAAAAAAAAAAACAGCATATTCGTGGATTTGTAATCCAGTTATTGAGCAAAAAAGGTGAAAAATCTGGAAAAATGGCCATTTTTGCGATTTTTAAGGCACCGGATGCACTTGCGGGTAGGTTTGTTCCGCATTTTTTTTTTTTTAATATTCATTATCTACAACTTTGCTTTAGACACAAAAGAGATATTCCGTACGGTATACCGAGATATAACCGTGATAAAATATAGGCCATTAAATTATTACTGTAGCCAACTTGACAAAACGAATTCTTATTTTTGGGGCTACTTTCATGTGCAACTCCCAGCATTAAGTCCCAAAAGCAAGCGTTGGAAAATGTTGTACTGTGTTATATTATATTTTAACTAGCTACCGTTTAACTTTTTTTGGAAAAAGATTTTTGTCAATTGATGAAGTTTATGAGGTACTAAACGGCAAAGATTACATGCGTTTATACAAATAGTTGGTAATATGTTTAAAATATAGAAAACTTATATCTGAATTCATCTAAAAAAAAAAAAAATTTAAAAAAGTTTATCTAAGTATTTAAATCCTTTAATATTTTATATACTACCTAAATTCATTTTGTGTTATTTTAATACTTTTTCATCTATATAGTAAAATAATCAATAAAATTTATATAATTTTATTTATAGATATATGCCAATCAGACACACAACATTAAATGCTATGTCTTCAAGTGATTTAATCATACCA
Organism: Delia radicum; assembly: GCA_021234595.1. Lineage (NCBI taxonomy): Eukaryota > Metazoa > Arthropoda > Insecta > Diptera > Anthomyiidae > Delia > Delia radicum. Next base: position 87,256,063 of record CM037853.1, read on the forward strand.
ACTTCTTTGTGATATTTATATAAATTGTAATTGCACATTTTTATAATAAAAGCATTATTCATTCATTCATTCATATTATATTTTATAAGCATAGAAAATATTAATGATGTTGAAGGAAATATAATTATATATCAAACTAAATTGCTAATCTAGTGTCATATATGGGATCTTATATCATTTAATATCATAAAACATATCCTGTGTCACACAAAAAATCATAAATTATATAGCTTTAAATTATATAAAATCGTACTTTCCATCCCTGAGAAATAACTTTTACACACAGAAAGAGTTAACTGTAATTATGCACAATATATAAGAACACTGCTCAATTAATTTGAATATGGTTATAATAATTAGGTCAACGATTTTAAGCGCACTGGTAGAATTGTGTATACCCGATCTCAAATACAAATTCAGATCTCATTTGATATAGATCGATAATTATTGTTATCCAAGAGTATCTCAAAATTGGGGTATCCAATAATATCCAATTAAAGCCCTCAAATATATAACCGGATTAAGTAGATCAAAATGTATCTCAAAATTGGGGTATCCAAAAATATCTAATTTAAGATCCAGATAGGTCCCAAAATATCCCGTGGGATTAATTTGGATCTACTTGGATGTAATAAGATCCAACAGGATAAGTTCTTTTTGGTGAATAGATAAGATATTTTGAGATTCAGTAGGATTTACTTATGTCCCATGACATATACTATTTTTAAAAAAGTATAAAAAAATTTAAAGAAAAATAATTTGGATATCTGCACATATATAATTAAGTAGGGGGTTATATATAACAATATACAATTATGTCTTATACGCAAAACAAATATTACTTATGTTGGACCATATATAATCATATCTCAAAACACATTGTTAATCATAATGTCATATATAATTTTATCTTGAATTGCATTATGCATTTGGCACAATATATATATATAAGAGTATATTACATAACGCACAAAAATATTTTTAGTAGTACAGTTTATATTATTATATCTTAAATTACATTGCTTATATGTCACTATATACGATTACATATTGTGTTATATATGAGAATGTATTATATATGACAATAGATCTGTCATATATAATAATGTATAGCATATATGCTTTGTCAATATATAATAATATATCGTTATATATGTTACCACATAAGGAACATATAATCAGATATGGCCATGAATGACACCATATATACTCACATATTTAAATATGAAAAAACATAAGACCATATATAATATTTTTATTCGGAAACACAGGAACAAATATTAGCCTAAAATTTTTAATAAACTATTTGTTTTAATAAAAATTAGTTTTTAAAAAAGTACTGAATCAATTAATATTTTAATTGACTTTAAAATATCAATAAAAAAATCTTTGAACAAATAGATACCATACCATATTTTCTTAAAAAGTGGGGTTAAATAGAACATTTTTTGTAAAAAATCAAATTCATTTGGAGTTTATTTTTTTTTTTTTTTATTTTATTAATTAATAATCATATAATTACAAATTATATACTATTACCCTAACCGAGCACTAGCTACTATGGCCTTCGGCGCGTTGTAGCGAAAACAGACCAGTGCCTTTGGTGGGAATCGAACCCACGACCACCGCACTGATAAGCCAGCACGCTACCAACTAGCCTACCGGGGCGCACCATTTGGAGTTTAAAATCTACAGAAATACATATACCAACATAATATTTGGACTATGTCATATTTATATAGCACTTACCATCCATACGAAGTTTGGTTAAAATTGAATGGACGCGAGGCCAAAAATTAAATTTTCTTTACGGGTCCAAACTCCACCGAAATTAGACAAAAAAGGAAAAACTTCCCATAAAAATATATTTGAAGTTGTCTGAAAAAGACGTTAAAATTCAAAAATCAAACTTTGCTCTCTGGCAATTCCCTTACTACGTAAGCGCCATCTATCGAATATACAAAGAATATATCATACAATATATGGGAAAACAGTGGACATTAGAGTGAGGTAAGTTTCTAAAAATAGATCTGTTGTGTTGTGTTGGAGTTGTACTTCTGTGATTATGTATGCAAGAACAAAAAAACCGTGTATTGAATAAAACTAGTTTTAATCACAACAAAACTCGACCTGAGGATAGATCAGAGCGCTAAAGCGCTCTGTCTAACGTGTAGTGCGAGTGCATGTGGCATTAGAAATCAGTTTATCTATACCACGGTTAGTGATTGCACAGAAAATTTCGTATAGACGCAATCGAACAAATAAAAACATAACAAATATTACATTATTCAAAAAAAAAAAAAATACAGGGTCACTGACGAAGGTTCAATACCAGAAACTGCGCAGTCTGATTCAGAAAAATTGAAAATTCACAATGTAGTTATGATTTTTAGAAAATACAGTCATTCTTCTCTACCACGGCTTTCACAGTTTTAACCAGGAAGTTCGAAAAATTCTGATTTTTTTTTTTTTTTTTATAATTCAATACATTTTCCAAGTTAAAAGTTAGAATTCAAAATAACCCAGCAAAATAAGAGCTGAGGAAGAAGTAGTAAGAACATCGCATCTACTGATCCGGATGTGGTGCAAATTTAGGTGAATCATTAATGATTTTAACATTGTCGTGTCATTGGGCGGATGGAGTGAATATATTACCTCTTTAATAGCATTTTAAACAGTGCATGAATGCTATTTTTCAATAGTTCATGGAAGGTCTTTTTTAAATATATATTAACATTTTTATTTAATAAATATGTGCAGCATACTTCAGGGATGTTTCTTTAAATATTAAAAAAAAAATCTTTTGTGCCAGCGAGTGAGTATTGAACACACGAATCTGAGTTACGATCTGTTGTATAAAAGTAGACCGCTCTACCATTTGCACCAAAGTTACTTATGCAGTACAACAAACTTAAAACGAACTTAAGTTGAAAATATTGATATATTTTTATGAAAACAAGAAAAATATGCTACACAAATATATAATAAAAAAGATAAAATAATGATTTTTAAAACATTTTTATTAAATGATTTCGTATCACTGAGATATAACTTATTTTTAAAATATTTTTAAGTTTTGATGAGGATAAAAAAAAAATATTAAGAAATAATAAAAATGCTCATTTAACAATTTTAAATTGATTGCATAGTTTTTAATAATTAATTTGACGAGAAGTGTCTTTAATAAGATAAAATATACCAGACAATGAGAAAAAAAAATATTGGAGAAGTAGTTTAACTTCAGGTAGGTAAAAGTGGCCTGCAATGAAACGAGTGTGCCTTGGAACGTAAGATCTTTTAATGTTTCCCGTATTTTTTTCTAAAGATTTGGAGAACGATTTTGATATATTTAAATTATGTAAAAGTTATTAATTAATTAATTTACTAATTAATTATTATTATTAATAAACTAGCTTTCTTAGATATTTTTCGTGTTTGCTAATTTTTTGCGATCCGAAACAATAGAATTAAAAAATCAAATAGATTTTTGAAGCCAAATTCAAATTTTTTAACCTAGTTTTTTTTTGAATATTGCACACGTTTCAAGGCACACCTAAAAAGTATATCTTGTAACAAATATATATGAAAAATTCGATAAACTAATTTTTAGTAGTGAAATACATCTTTGCATTTTCTTATCAACATAACAATAAAAAATCTAAAACTTTAGGTTTTTTTATATTTTTAAATAAGATTTACAAAAAGTTCCATCGCAAAGGCAAAACATAGATTTTTATCAAATAATTATTTGTCCACTTTGGATAACAATTTTCTCCTTTTTAAATTACTTAATTCTCTTAAAATACTCAGAAAAAACTAAATTAAATAAAAAATACTAAAAAAATTAATTAGAATTAAAATAAAAAAATAAAATTATCTCCCCGACCCGGAATCGATCTCGCAACCTCCATATAAAAAAAAAAATATGAACTTATGAAAAAGTACTTCTTAGGATGTTATTATTTTAGATAGCAATTAATTTATATGGTGATGCAAATGCTGTTTAAAATAACTTTAATTTAACATTTTTAGCCGTTGTTAACAATAACTTCTATTAAAGTAAAAAATGTGCGTATGCTAATGCTTTGGAAGTCAAGTTAAAGAGGTTCTTAAAGCACTACTTCCACTTTATTTTGCTGGGAATACATTTATTTTATAAATGTCGTAGTTCTAAACATTTATGGAGGATTAAGATATCATATATACTATGATTTGAAAAGTTTATTTAATTAAATTTATTTATGAATCACTAAATATTTCTAATGCTCTACCAAAGATAAGATTGTTATTACTTTTTTGTTAAATCACTTGTACTTTTTATCATTTCCAACCATCAGGTGTCGAAAGCGAACAGCTGTTCAAAATGTATTTAATAAGCAGGGCAAGCAGAAATATGCCGTATTATGTTTTATCCTGGATGAGATATCCATTTCAGAACAATTGACGAATTCTGGCATCGATTTATTATAGCATATTTTGCTCTTAACTGCGTATTTTAACATATTTTGATCATAAGAACATATTTTTGGGAAAAGATTAACTTTTTTTTAGCATATTTTTGTACTTTTTGGAGCCAAAACCATTTTTTTTAATCATATTTTTCGGGTTTTTTTTTTTTTGAAAATCCAAAGATTTATTCTGAATTTTCTGATGGGATGGAATTTTCTCTACTATTTAATTTATTTAAAATATAATTTTCTTTTAATGTATTTGTTATAAATATACCAAATGATAAAATAAGGTCTCATTTTTTTTAACAAAATGTGCAGAAAGCAATCTACAAAGTTTAAAAAGCTGATCTGATTTGTTTTTTCAATGCCAATATGCAATGCTTTTTGTGAAAACGAGCTTAGTACTTTAAATAATTTGTATTCCAACGATAGGAATATAATGTCATTTGTACTAATAAAAGCCTATATTTTAAAAATGTTTGATGAATTTTTCATGAGTTTTCAAAACTTTTTAAAGACACCTGGTGGTACACAATTAGTAATTCTAGATACAGATACTAATAGAAATAAACCAGTAAAAATTATAGAAAAAGCTACCAAAAATTAGTTAAAAATGATTCTGTAGATTAACCTGCTGAAATTAAGATTTTTTTTTGCTAAATATTATTAAAATAAGAACAGCAAAAATAAAACTGTTACCTTTACAAAATGTTAGTTATATTCGAATTTTATATAATTGCTCTGCTAAAATTAGCAAAAACTTTTCTAAATATTTGTAGACTAAAAACAGCAAACAAAAACTGCCGTATCAACAAAAAGTTTTTTATTCGCCATAAATTTAGTACAATGCAGTATATATTATATAGTAGAATACAGTATATTTTGCTAAAAATCAACAGAGTTTTTTCTTTAACGTCATTTTTAACTGATTTTTAGTAGTTTTAGCAAACACTTTTACTAATTTTTTTTTTTTTTTGTAAAAACCCTAAATATATTTAAAAAGACTGACCATTAGGGTAATAACATTTTGCATTTTTTGCAAATATCAAATCTCCCCAGACAAAATCGTGTAGGGCATGGACAAATATTAAGAACTGCGTTTTTAGTTTTTCGCTATCGTTAAAAAAGGTTACGCACCAAACGCGCTAAAGTTTTGAATCAAACAAAGTTAAAAAAAAAAATTTTTTTTTATGTCTCAACGTCTTACCATCACATCTATATAATTCAGGCATGCTGATTTCAATAGTAAAGTCCGTTTTCGAGTCAATGGAATAGTTTTCTTCCAAATTTGCTTACTTACATATGTATAAACCATATTTTAAAAAAATTGTTATTAAAAAAATTTTTTAAAAAAAATATATTAAAGGCATTTTAGAAATCGCTGTCGGTGCGTAAGGTTTTTTTACCAAATTGAACTGAAATAGTTTTTTTTATCATTAATACAATATTTGCCATTAGAAAACCCCTGGGGAGAATGTTGTCCAAAAAAAGTTATCACCCTACTGACCATGGCATTTAGTGCGTTACTTTTTGTTTGTTATGTTTTTCTAATTTATTTTCACTGAATTGCTTTCCAAAATTTTTTTAAAACATTTTGTTACACTTTTTATAAAAGAAATTATATTTTTATAAAAAAAATTATATTTTTATAAAAAAATTTTTATTTTTATAACAAAAATTATGTTTTTATAAAAAAATATATATTTTGATAAAAAAAAAATAAACGAAATTGAAACACAACTACTAACGTATGAATATTTTTAATTGACAAATTTTCTTTCAAAATCAAGACTTTTTTGGTGAATGTCAAGCACTTTGGAAATTTTAGTCTGGCAACCCTACTTATTACGAGTGTCGTAGGCGAATTCGAGAGTAAGTGGAATTTATTGAAAATTCATTCAAAAGACAAATTTTAAACAATTTTATAACTGAATTTATCATAAATAACAATATGATTCTAAAAAAATATTTAAGCCGGGTTAAATTTCTGTATCATTTTCATTTAAGGCAGAACTATTTTGTATAGTAAATTCAACTAAAAATTCGACAATCTTAATAAGGTTACAAATAGAACAAGGTAACCATTTAATAACCATTTAATAATTTTTAAAGAGCTCGGACTAAAATTATTCCTCGAAAGTAGTTAACAGTATATTTTTTTATTGAAAACCGACTTATTTTGGTCGGTTTTCGGTTTTGAGGCATGAAAACCAGCGGTTCCAGTTTCGGTTAAAACCGTACAGCAAACTCTATAATAGCTTATTAAACTAGCTTTATGTCGTCAGCTTAAGTATTATATTTAGGGCGTTATTAAAATTTATATTTTTTAAGGTAGAAGCAAAAACATTGTTATACATTTCAACAATTTGTTAATAAACATGATAGGTAGTGTCCGGTCGAATTCACTTTTTTTGGTAAAGAAATTTGTTTAAATTTGATAAAGAAATTTGTTTAAAGTAAAACCATAAATACTTAAACACGAGAAAATCGCAAAAAACGTTGTTTAGATTTTTTTTTTTTAAATTTGAAATAATGAGTTTAATTATTTTAATGCCGTGCTTTGAAAAAAAAATAAGAATGCTTGAACTTTTATATTTTTACTAAAATATATAACTAATTTAATGCAAGTTCTTGCGTTTGTACTCAAAATTTAAGAATTTTATCTGAAAATGTACTCAATTTCGCGCCAAATGCGCGGCCGTGATCGGTAGTTTTACTGAAAAAAAGATACAGTTTTTTTGGTGAAATGACATCATGAGTAAAAAAAATTGATATGACCTTACGTTTTTCATCTTAAAATATACTATAATATATGATTGTATATGTTGTTAGTGGGCGTTGTGGTGTAATGGTTAGCGCGTTGGACTTTTACACAGAAGGTGCCGGGTTCGATCCCCGGTGCTGGCAACATCAAAATAATATGTATGAGTTTTTTCTATCCCTCATACGTATCGCAATGTCCACCTTCGGTGTTCCCATAGCAATTAACCCCACCGAAGTAAAATAATGAATCAGGGCTATGAACCAAAAAGCTTCAATAAGTTCGCCAGCTCTCCATCAGGTGGCGAGCAACAACTGTTCTAAGACTTATCATCTCGCGCAATTACAGTGTTGCCATGTCTGAAGCCCTTCATCTTTCCCCACCTTTCATCTCTATACTATCCCTTTCCAAAGAAAGCAACACACTAAATATAGGAAGTATTTCCTGAGTGTTGCCTCTCTTTAAAAAAAAAAAAAAAAAAAATAAAAAATAACGATATTGTTAAATATAAACATTAATAAAATAAAATATTATGCATATATGCTATACATAATAAGATATGATAGATCTATTATCATACATAATAATAAAACAATATGTAATCAAATATGGTGACATTTAAGCTATATAATTTAAGATATAATAATATATGCTTTCATATTAAAATTATATTTGTGCGATCTATAAGATATGCTTATATAAGGTGCCATATGAAAAATGCAATTAAAGATATAACTATATATGAAATAAAGATTAACAATTTAGTTTGCGATATGATTATAAATGGTCCAACATCATTTATAATTTCCATAAGACAAAATTGCATATTGTAATATATAAGCCCATATGTATGCACAGATGTCCAAATTAATTTTCTTTTATGTTTTCATATTTTTATCAAAATAATATATGCCATGTGATACAAGTAAATCCAATTTAACCTAAAAATATCTCACTCTATTAACTAAAAATTACTTATCTCTTTGGAGCTTAGTAGATTCAAGTAGATCTAAATTCATTCCATATGAGAATTTGGGATCCATCAGAATCTTAAATTAGATATTTTTGGATACCCCAATTCAGAGATAAATTTTGATCTAACTTAATCCAGTAATATTTTGAGGGATCCATTACTGGATACCCCAATTTAGAGATAAACTTGGATAAGAATAAATAACGATCTATATCAAATGAGATCTGATTTTGTATATGAGATTTAACTTTTTTTGATCGGGATAACATTGTATTTAGCAATATAAAATTATATACCTAATCATGCTAATTAATATAAACCATATGTATTAACATATGCCACATCTACGGTAATATCAATCAATATATATATATTTAGATATTAACATGTATGGGACCTTTTCAAAAATTTTCGAAAAACCAAATCCAAGATAAAATTATATGTGATCATATGCGCCATCACATATATCCATATTAAGCTATATGTTTTCATATAATATTATACTAAATAAGATATGATTGTATATACACGTTTTTACACGGGGATACAAAAACCTTAAAAAAAGTGATGATATCCCATAATCAAGTTTTCGTTACAATCTTTAATATTTATCTATGTATATTTGTATTACAAACATCCAACCTAATACATTAATCATTATTTATATGACCCGATTAAAAATGTTTATGTTTATGTCCCTAAACTATGCGGGGGAATGAATAAATGTCCCTAGAGTACGCGCTGTGCATACCTATGTTTATATATAATTATATATAAACTTTTTTACTCGGGTTTTAAAAAATTGTCATATATATAAATATATATTTATATATATAAGGTTTTATATATTTATATATATGTATATACTTTTTTTTTTAATATATCCTTGTATTAAGTTTTATACATTTTTTCAAATTTTATCAATTTAGATAACATGTTAAACAATTTTGGGATACAATTACATGCGAGAGCATCTAATTAGATAGTATTAGATCAAATTGTATAAAGCCAATTGGATAAAATTATATAAACAGCGATAGAGATCTTATATTCCTATATCTAGCATACATAAACTTTTTTAATCGGGTATACAAAAAAGTATACGAATTATAAAATTTATTACTTACTTTATTCTATTGTAAACAAGTAATTCTGCTATATCACGTCCCAATCCGGAATATGTTGTTTCCACAAATACCAACACTTTTGGATCGATACGTAAACGTGCCTCTGTTCGATGATCAGGTGCTGGTGATGCATTTCGCGTATGTTTTCCGCTACCCATATGACAATTTATAATTGGTGTTGGTCGTGTATCACGTTGTATTAAACTGCAAATATGGAAAGAGAATAGAACGTATTTAATTTTGAAACAATAAATAAAAGATAAATGAATGTTAATACAAAAATCATTATTGTAATTAGGGACATTCAGATGTTAAAAAAAAAGCTACACTCAAAGGAAAAGCTTCAATATACATATTTATGAAAAACTTCATTAATATGATGAAAGACTTTAATGATTTTCTTCCAATGTAACACTTCATAAATATGATGAAGATTTTTCATAAAAGTTCAAATTGCTGAGAAGCTTCATCATATTTATGAAATATATGCTAAAGATGAAGAGGTTTCATAGCTTTTAAATTAATAAAACAAATTCTCAACTTATAAAAAAAAAATTATTTTATGTAACTTGATCCATATAGGGTTAGTTTTTATACTTCTGGCCAAAAAAAGAACAACTAGAAAATTTACGGAATAGCACTTTTCATAATTTTTGGAAAAATATCACTTTCATTTAATAAGACTATAATTATATTTGATTATATTTAACAAATCTTTAGCACATCCCTGTGGGTTGCCTCTTATTAAGGCCGCAATGAACTCGGTGATGACATCATCCACCCCCCAAGTCCCGTAGGACACACCTGATTGCATCAGGTTTGACGTTATTAAAGGCCCCTTCTATATCCAGAGAAGCCGCCAAGTTGTACTCCTAAGACACCAGAGATTTTTCAATAAAACCCATGAAACTCCACTGACCTGTCCTTATGATAGACATGTTGAGATGCGGATAACAGACCTGGTTCAAGCAACATCCTGAGATGCACGTCGATAATCCTCTCCAGAGACTTCAATATAAAATAAGATAAGAGTTATTGGGCTATAATCCTTTGGTTTCGTATGGGATGCCTTCCCCCTTTGGGGACAATTACAGCCCTACAAACGATCGATCTCCTAGGGATGTAGGACCATTTCAAGCAGGCCTCTAATTTATTGGGTAAAATATTCAAAACAAAGCAAAAAATTTTGTATTTTTGATAAAAAACAAGTATGAATACATTTTTATTTATTTCATTTACTGCAACAAATGCTTATAATTATTATAAAGAAATAACAAAACAATAAATTAAGAAAAAATACCTGTTTCGTCCGCATTCAAAATCTACTAAGCAGAATACCCTCCTTTTTCAATTATGGCTTTCAGCTCAAGCTTAAACTTTTCTGAAGCTACTGAATCTGCACTGGCTGACTCTCCTTTTAATGCCACATTATGTAAATTTGCCCGTGTTTTAAAGCGGTTAAACCAACCCTTGCTGGCTTCGAAATCATCAGAATTTCCGTTACTACTAGATGCAGTATCGGAGTATATAGAAAGAGCTTTATTTTTTATTACGTCCTTGCTCAGTGGCATTCTTCGCTTATTTTGATCATGTATCCAAATTGAAAGAAGGGACTCCATCTTAACCAATAAGGGATTTCTTGCTATAGTGTCTTGTTTAGATAGGAGTTCTTACTGTTGTAGGTGCTAGTCCAAGAGCTCTTCCTATATTAACAGCCTTTTCTCCCGATTTAAAAGTTTTATTACGTCCAATTTTAATTCCAAACTTATTACTTTTCTTTTACTTTGACTCATTTTTTACGTCCTTACGGTATTTTGGCGAATTCTAAATTCTTACCATAACCAGACAATTGTTCTTAGCACCACTTATATAACAAAGAAAAGGGAATTCCCCTTATTTCACGCAATTTGAAAACTTCTTAACGTACAGGTGACGATCAGTGTTGCAAGAAGTTGTAAAAATGCTAAAAATGGTCATCCACAATGCTGCAGTAAAAAATTTAACCGTTTTTAGCGACGCAAATCGAAATCAAAACGACGCAAATCGGAAACAAAACGACGCAAATCGGAAACAAAACGACGCAAATCAAAATCAAAACGATGCAAATCGAACCGACGCAAATCGGGGTCAAAACGACGCAACTCGGTCCGACGCAACTTGAAATTGCAACGACGCAAATCGAATTTTTCCAGTTTTTAAAAAGCGACGCAAATCGAAACGACGCAAATCGGGACGACGCATGTCGGGGCTCTAGTGTAATCCAAGCGCAGCCTTCTCTCCTCAATAGGGAGAACTACCCCTATGTGGAATGAGGAGTCAATTGACCTAAAAGTGACTGGTTAAAGAAGGACTTAGCACAGTGGGTGGGTTCAATTGTGTCAATTGTCCTAACATTATCATGTGATTGGTATTATCCTAAAATTATCATGTGACTGGTAAAGGGAGGACATACCACTTAACCAGAAAGCTTATTAACAAGAAAAAGCCAGTTGTCCAGAATTTTACCCATTGAAAGCTGTTTTGCAACAGTCGTGTGGTACGAAGGGTCCGATCGTGTGGCACACGCAGAACCGGTCCCATTAGGGTACTGTCCTGGGTTCATTATCATTGGGAAGGTCTTCTAAGTCAGTCTAATATTCTAATTAAATATATGAAAATATAGAAAATCCAAAAAAAAAAAAATATTTTATATGTTTAATACAAAAAATTAAAACATTTTTGAATTTTATGCAATATTTAAATTACAAATAAAATGTTGTCCTGATTACAGTTTGTAGTTATTCCGCTCTAGTGGTCAAACCATAAATATTCTATACACAAAATTACAATATCCGTTATATTGTTTATTTGTGAATAACAAATAATTATTTTCACAAATAAACAAAAACTACTTAAAAATCCATACCACAAACAACAAACTCAACAATGCACCATAATTTTATTGTTTAACCGTCTTCTTGTGTTTATGAATAAGTCCTTATGGCTACGCTAGTTGTAGTTGTAGTAGTGGTTGTATATCCGGTACTTATCCTTATTTAACAACACACATTTATTTATAGTTTTTTATATCTTGCCTTTGTTTATTAAGACTGTCTTCGCGAATAGCGATCCAGTCTGCCAGCCAATGAAGCAGTTATGAGGAAGCAAATGTTAAAATGTACAATAAGCGTGAATATTACGCAATAATTTCAACTTATTTCGCAACAAGGAATCGGTATTTATTGTACTTTCACTAAGCAAAAGAAGAACAAAAATGAAAATACTATTATTGTAAACTCTTATTCATGTTGGTAAGGATGTCCCTTAGAAAAACAAATCGAAGAATTGGAAAACGGCAAATTTCTGAAAAAAGTTTTTTTATATAAAAAATTACCAAAATTCGAAACTTTGATAAATTAAATTTTTTATTTACGGCCTGCTTTTGTAAGACGTGTCATTCAAAAAATTTGTATACATGAGTGAAGAAATTCATTTTGGAGTTCTGTATCCCAAATGTCACTTTGAATTCAGTGAAAACGTAAGAGTTGTCGTTTCCGTCTATTTTTTTTGGTTTCCACATTGCGATTTGAAACGTCACAAACGTCAAAAACAGACGTTCACAAAAAAGTATTCGTCAAAGAAAAAAGGAACAACAATTTAATATTTAAAAAAAAAAATACTTTTTAACAAAAAATTTCAATAAAAAATCACTATCAAAACCAATGGAAATTGACCATTTTTATTTGTAAATGTTTTTGTTTTTTTTTATACAAATTATCACCACTTTTATTGCTTTCCAAACAAAATAAATAATTCTTTTTTCAAGCAAAAATCAGTTGTTTTTGTTTATACTTCATTTACAGTGGTGTTGGGTTGCCACCTACCAACGAAAAATGAGTTATTTGTATATGAAAAGAAGTAAAGAAAATGCGAAAAATATTATGTTGGCAATCTTACTGTTTGACAAAACATAAAGCTTTACGTAACCAAACGTAAGTCAGACGAACGAATTATAAATACTCATTTCATTACGTATTCGTTCGAGTACCACACGTTCGTGTGGTAGTATACACGCCCACACGTTCGTGTGGTAGTATCCAGGCCGTTAATTTATTCTATTAAAATACTCAAAATTATTTACATACAAAATTTTGACTTCAGACTTCATACAAAATTTTGACTTGGAGATGTTGATGGCTAATAAAATTGTAAATTGAAAAATTATAGTTCGTTTGTGGAGCGACGCCTTTCCAGTGCATTTTATGAAATTTGAGTATTTTGTCTAAAATTAAGCAATATTTTAATGTTTTTGGTTCTGATGAAATCTTTATCCAAATCGAAAAACATGTATCAACCTAGCTAATATATTTAATTTGCTTTATTTCTGTGTTAATATACGGAGGTTGTAAACTCGTTATAAATAAATTAAAATAACAAAAAAATAATATGGATGTATATAAAAAAAACTATGAAAACTGTTTTCATTAAAGTTTCGTATCATTTTCGGAATAATATCACTTTAGTTTTCTTTAAAAAATTGTTAACACTTAGTGGCCTGGGACAAAAAGTACCCATAAAACATAATTTATATTAGGACTTCAAGATTTTAAACTGATAAAAAAAAAATCCACTTGATAGAAACTATTAGTTTTTGTAAATTGATTCATATTGGGTTAATTATACACTTTTGATCGAAAAACATCCTCTAGGCAATTAACATAATATATTTTTTTTTTAGATTTTGATTAACATACCTACTTTTACGAATTAAAAGTTGGGGTCAAAAATTACCCCAGTATTCTTTTTTTTTCGGAAGGATAAAACTAATTATCTGACAAATCAGACATGAGCTAAGTGTTACCATTCACGAAATAAGCACTAGTTGAAAAAAAACGTTAGATGGCGGACCCTTTAGAATAGTATATTGTGGTCAACGGTACCGAAAGCTTTTGAGTGATCTAAGAGAACTAAAAAGTTTGTTTTTCTTGCATCAATTTCCATTCTTATATCTTCAGCAACATCTGTGAGTGCAGTTATACAGCTTTGTTTGCTACGAAAACCGGACTGTCGATCAGTTAAAAGATGGTGTTTGTTTATAAAAAGTGACATTTGGTTATGAATTATTCTTTCGAAAGCTTTGGACAAAAATGGTAAAATTACAATTGGTCTATACTCAGTTTTCGTTTTAGGAATAGGAATAATTTTAGAATTTTTCCATTTTGTAGGAAAACAACTACACCTTTTACAACTGTAATTCAAAAAATATCAATTGAAATTCAAAATTTCCATTTGAAATTCAAAATTTCCATTTGAAATTCAAAAAATATCAATTGAAATTCAAAAATTCCATTTGTAATTCAAAAAATATCAATTGAAATTCAAAATTTCCATTTGAAATTCAAAAAATATCAATTGAAATTCAAAAAATATCAATTGAAATTCAAAATACATCAATTGAAATTCAAAATACATCAATTGAAATTCAAAAATTTCTATTTGAATTTCAAAAATTTCATTTTGAAATTCAAATGGAAATTTTTGAATTTCAAATAGAAACTTTTGAATTTCAAATGGAAATTTTTGAATTTCAAATGGAAACTTTTGAATTTCAAATAGAAACTTTTGAATTTCAATTGATATGTTTTGAATTTCAAATGGAATAATTTTTGAATTTCAAATAGAAACTTTTGAATTTCAAATAGAAATTTTTGAATTTCAATTGATGTATTTTGAATTTCAATTGATGTATTTTGAATTTCAATTGATATTTTTTGAATTTCAATTGATATTTTTTGAATTTCAAATGGAAATTTTGAATTTCAATTGATATTTTTTGAATTTCAAATAGAAATTTTGAATTTCAATTGATGTTTTTTGAATTTCAAATGGAATTTTTGAATTTTAAATGGAGTTTTTGAATTTCAAATGGAAATTTTGAATTTCAATTGATATGTTTTGAATTACAATTGTAAAAGGTGTAGTAGTTATTATCCTATTAAATATATAAGTAACGTAAGGCAAAATATGAGGAAGAAGAATTTTGAGAAATTATGGATGGATTTCGTCTGCTCCGGCTGAATTTGATTTAAAGGAGATACAACTTTTCAAAACATCAATTTCATTCACACAGTCAAATCTAAATTGGTTAATTAAAGTATCATCGTGATTGTTTACGTAATTGTTGTAGAAATTTATGTCAGCTTCCGCCATAGGAATATTGATAAACTTTTCATTTACAGCATCAGGATCAATGGATACCGGTTCGTTGGTCACATCTTTACCTATGTCAATTTCTCTAATTGTCTGCCATGTTTTTCTTGAGCCCAAGGCTCAGCGTGAAATTTTGCTTTAGCTTGCTTAATAGTTTTACGAGTTTCATTTCTGACAGCACGGTACTCATTATGTAAAATTGTTGTTATAAACTTGCATTGTTGTATTCTTGAAGAAAACCATGGATTTTTCGTTGAACCTTATTATCTTTGTTTTCATTGGCACTGATTGATTAAACAAATTTACCGAAAGCATGTAAAATATTTGTTGCCAATCGATTTTAAAAAACTCACTCTGTAGACAATTGTAGTCTAAATTTTTTGAAAAAAATCCCCTTCAATTTTTTATACAAATAGATAAAAATATATCCGGAAAAGTTCAGAGTAGAGTCTAAACTACTTTTTGAGATATCTAAAAAAATATGTTGTATGTGTCTGGAAAGACATCTTTATACTTTTTTATTTTTGGCAAAATCAGTTAAATTCTGGTGACATATAAGATATATTTTTAGATTTCTCAAAAAGTAGGTTAGATTTCACTCTGAAATTTTCAGGGTGTTTTGAATACGTTTTTATCTATTAGTGTAAAAAAATTTAAAGGCAATTTTTTTATGAAAAAAAAAAATATTTACTTTGAATAATAGAGAAAACACAGAAAAGGTTATTAGACAACAGCTCGAATGGAATGTCCATTTTCTGATCAGCTATGACATTCTTGAACATTCGTCGTACCTTGTAAATAAAATAATTTCAGGGATAAAATAAAAAACATACCGTTATCGCTAATATACCGTTACCGAAACAATTGAAATAGCGTTATCCTTAAAATACCGCAACCGAAATAATCCGAAAAAATCAGAAAAAATAATTGCTGTAAATAGATAAATATTTTCCTAATGCTTGATCATAAACTAATTAGTCATTTAAATTCGGGCATAATGGGGCTAAAATTATCGATGTGCATTGACATTACCTGAATAACATAAGTAACGTTATCCTTAAAATACCGTTACCGAAATAACCGAAAAACCTTTACCCCTAAAATAACGTTACCGAAATAAACGAAAGTAGTGATACCGCTAAAATACCGTTATCGAAATAAATAAAAGAACGTTAACGCTAAAAATTCGTTGCCTATATAACTGCAATATCGTTAACCCTAAAATACCGTTACCGAGACCCGAATCGAATCGGTTACCATCCATGAATAACTTTGAATTATCTTTTTTTTTAAAGAAAAAATCAATACATACAAAAATTCTCAAAAAAAACTACTTTAAATTTTTTTTTATAAAATTTATGAACACCACTGAAACTGCTTACTATTAATATTCAAAAAGCATTTTTTCAATACAACAAAAGTTATGGACTTTTGTAATATTTTTGCGATATTTCAAAGCTTCAAGGTTGCCACAGTTTTTTTTTTAAATAAAACATTAAAAAGAATGGTAATTTTTTCAACATATTTTTTTTTTTCTTTATATAAGTATAACTATTATATTACAAAAATAGCAATCGACATCTGCAAATTAGGCTTTCGAAAAAACCTTTAAAATTAATTAAAAAAAAAAAAACATGTTTTTGCATTTTTATCAAATTCGTGGGTCATTTTTGATTTCAGGTTAAAGAAGCCTAATGATATCTGATGGATTCAAAATTTCATATATGAATAATTTGAAGTGTATTAAATGAATAAATGAAATTAAAAATTTAATTACTAAAAATTTCGAGTTTTGGGAATTTTTAATCAAAAGAAGAATTATTAACTGAATAATTGAAACTGAAAATTTAATTTTTCAAAATTTTGAGTTTTGGGAATTTCTAATAAAAATATAAAATTTGTATCACTCATGTGCAATTTTCGGCCGAAATTTAGCAAGGGTTAACGTTTTCAAAAACGTTTTCGATTTGAAGCCATTTGCAATAAAACTGGGGGTGCTATGATAAATCGCTTTTTAAGGTACACCCTAACGGTGGTGGATGAAATGGTATAAACACTACAATTCTTAATACTATTCATTGTTTCTTTAAGAGTTATTTTAATATTTCGAAAAATTCATTGTTTGTAAAGTGTTAACGAAATATTTTTCATAGTTATTTTACAACTATACTATGGAAAAAGGATCTGTTGTTAAGTCGCTGAAATTAGGTCTTAAAATCATTGAAATTGTTGTCTTGTAGTAACAACTGTCCATGCTCAGGCGCCACTATTATTTGTAATATAAAAGAGTTTATCTTTAGAATAACTTCCCAGGTAGAAAAATACAATCTTTAAAACGTTTTAAAAACATTTTCCATGATGGTACAAGCGTTTTCAGAACATACCAAATTACAAATTTAAAGCGTTTTGAGAATGTGCAAAATGATAACCCAAATTTACGGTCTGAGGATGGTATTTTATAACGTTCTCAAAACATTGCAAAACAAAATTTTTGAAATGCTTTTTCAATCGTTAAATAAGTATTTGCAGAACATTTTGGCTTACAGTTATTAAGCGTTATGAAAACGACCCAAATGATAACCGCTTTGAGGGTTGTAATTTTGAACATTGTCAAAACGCTCGAAAGACAAATTTTAAAGATCTTTATGAATTGTTCATAAATACCAATTTACAGTTTTAACGTTCTCTAAGCGTTAAAAAAGCTACAATTAAAGTACTTTGTCATTGTTTTCAACACAAATATCAGAATAATAATTTTAAACAATTTTATATATTTACATTTTGAAAAATAATATTTTTATTGAATTTAATTAAAATATATTTTAAAGTAACAAAATATAAATTAATAAGCTTGAAACATAAAAGTATTACTTCAGGGTTTTAAATTAAGGGAAATGTGATTTAGTATAAAAAATATAAACATAAAACATAATTTTGACGAAACGATATTGTGACAACCACAAAAGAAAAAATAGATTTAAATTTTATATATAAAAACATATCAATAAAATCAATGAAATTAAAAATCGAATATTCAAATATGAAAATAAAAAGCCCTCTATTGGAAAATAGATATATTTCATTATATAAAAAAATTGCATAAGAAACCGAGTTCGCATATAGATAGACCCCCTTATGACAGTGTTGTTTTTTAATCAGTAAAATATTTTGTAAAAAAAAAGTATTTCTAAAGTACTATTGGCAAATGTTAGAAAAACGCTTTAACGCAATGGTTTTACATTGGTTTCATTTTATAAACCGTTGTAAATTTTGTACGATAAGAACTTCTAAAGTACTTTTTACAAACGTTGGAAAACCGCTTTGAACCAATGTTTTTACAGTGTTTTTTTTTATTTCACAAATATTTGTAAGTTTTGTATAAAAAGTATTCCTAAAATACTTTGTCCGAACGTTCGAATAGCAATCCAAAATAATGTTTTTTAAATGCTTTTTTTTCGTATTATTTGCAATTATCGCTTTGGAAACGCTTTTATTTTAGTACCATCAAAAACAAACGTTTTGAAAACTCTTCGTTTTTTGTACCATCCCAAATTTATACCTGGGTTGTTAAATTTTTTATCTCATTAATGTGAAGGATTTCTCACTGATTTTATTTATTTATCATATCTATCAAACTACTCACGTTTTGTAAGTACTAAGTAATAAAAAGTTTAAAATATACATGTTAATAAGTTTTCTTTAAGAATATTTCATTGTACATATTTTTATTTCATTCCATGCATTGTTTTCTATAAATTTGCATTCATTACGTATTTTATGTACATTTTTTACATTCTACTTTATTTTCGTTTCCAATGAAATTGATTGTCCATGTACCTTAGGGTTATAACTTTTGATATTTTTTTTTTGCAATTACCAAATTTTACCTTTCCTGGACGTATAGTCCATAAAAAATATAAAGAAACGCAATTTTATTTTTTCGCTGTGTTCAAAAAAAGTTCCCGCAAAAAACTTTTTGAAGTTCAACACAATTTGTTTATTTAATTAAACTAAAAAATAATATTTTGTTAAAACAGACGGACCACCGCTGGCAAGGCACTGTAGCATGTAGTACAAGAGCTGGCAACAAGTGCTTTCCCAAAATGACCAACATCGTTAGACAAAAGGTCGGTCTGTTCAAAAATTATCGGACAAGCCCTGGGGATACACAATTTGTAACGTTGACAAAATGTTGGTGAAATCATTAGACTTTCCAAACTAAAATTTAATAAAAGTTATTTTATAATTTTTTTTTGGTCCCTATGGGATCTGAACCCTGGCCGCCAGATTGGCAGCCAACTGCGCTAACCACTAAGCTAAGAACACATATAATACTTGATAGCTTAAAACGTAAATGCATGATAACTGCTGGGCAATAGTTGGCTGCACAAATATGTCAGCACTTATTGTTTGCTGGTAACACCTTGCCAACATTGGAAAAATTAAAAAATAGGTCTTAAAAGAGCTTTTCCAGAAACAAAAAAAAAAAAAACAGATTTTATATAAAAAAAAATATTAAAAAGTATTAAAAATCACAAACAAATGTATGCCTGAAACCGGGATCGACCTCTCAACCTTCCGACTACAAACTTTTTTAAACAAAGCATCATAATTTTTATAAAATAAATGCTCTACCAGTGGTTAGACTTTTGAGCCGTTGGCAATTTCTGTTTGAATAGCACTGGGAAAACACTTTTTGCCACCGTTGGTAATTGTTTGCCAATGTCTTTTTTGAAGACCACTGAAATACTGGCAAAACGCATTTCGAAAACGCTGGCAAAGCGCCTTAAACAAGTCTTCTGCTGGTAATTTATTTACAATTCCTCGTTTATCCAGTGGCATGCCAGTGCTTGATTTTTTATACCAATGGCAGTTTCTAACTAGGTACTTATACATCTTAAAGGGCACATACTTTTTCAAATTCGACGTGTTTTGTGAATTTTGGTAATAAAAGATTTTAGCGTTGTTTCGCTATATGGGCATCAAATTCAGAGAACAACTGCCACTTTACGCAAAAAATTAATTTAAAATATGTTGTTCAGTACTTTTGCTCCACTAATGAAACTCAATTAATAAAAACGTGAAAAAATACATTTTTAGAAATAGCACTTTATGCGGGAAGTTTTGGTTTGACTCGAAAAGGAGGTTTTTATTATTAATACAGTTTTGCCTATCCCGTGGTGATGGTAAAAATTTGGCAACAACAAAATAGTTATTACCCTAATGTACATGTTTTTCCAGCAAACAATCGATGTAGTTGCAGTATATTCAATGTTTATGGGATTTTATTTATATTTTAAAGTTTTTGTTTGCTGTTTCCAGAAATGGTTTAATTGGAATTTTTATTTTTCTTTACGATACTTTTGACTGAAAACATACAAAATCAACCACTCGATTTCCTCCACCCCTTCTCATTTCAAACAAACTTGGTATAGAAGATGTACATCATACAAATGTAACCTCGTCCAAATGTAGGACAGCTAATCCCGGATGTTCAAATATCGCGTTTCACAATATAAAAAATGTTCGAAAATTTTTGAAAAGTAGTCGTACAAAATATTTAATTTCTTTTTAACGCCTTAAGCTATACGATAGTCTACTTTAAGCTACTTCAATTATGTTTATACTACTGCACACAAATATTATTCACTTCTCCACGGTAAAAAGCAATGTTTTCAAAAACCGCGGTTCAAAAAGCTGTATTTCAAAAAACTGCGTTTTTATAATTTAAAAAAATACATGTTAATTATGAATTACTTCATTTTATCGTGTCCCTTTGTGGAGGGAGCTCTTGGGGTATCATGAGTAATGAATAAAAATGTGAAAAAATTTAACAATAAGCCCATAACTCAGAAACATGCAGGAATACCACATAGGAACTTGATAACGGTATAGAAGAATAATTTATAATTAATATATATATTTCAAACCACGATTCAAGTACCTTTAAAATGAATTATCAATTGAAGGGCTTATTGTAAAAACTTGATAAGTCACATTTAAAGTTTTATGGATTTTCGCTGTTTTTTAGACATCCATTGATTAATATTTAAAAGAAGTCTTGTTACAATACTTATTGCAAGTACCTAGAGTATAAACGTCCTGCAAAAGTCATATTTTGTTCGTCTTTTTAACCTTTGAAAGGTAAAACCAAACTAAAAATAAAATGATGATTATTAAGTTTTTACAATAAGCCCTACAATTACTCTCGCAGTTTAGGCCGTTAAAAAGATATGGGCAATTATGTGCAACTACTTTTGCAAAACTTTAATTATTTGCTTTTTTTTGTAAATCCTTTTTTCTACTATATTTAGTATATTTTCTTAGATTTATGTACATACCTTTGAATCCCGTAAGAGCTCCACACATTAATTTGGCAACGGCATAGTGGAATAAATTATAATTAAAATTGAAAATTAAAATTAAAATAAAACAGTTTTTTGAAATACAGTGATTTAAACCGTGGATTTTGCATTTTTTTTGCTTATTTTATTAAAATCACGACAACAGTGGCTTTAAAATGGAGTATTAAGTACGACTACTTTTGTTAAATTTTTAATTTTTTTCATATCTTACAACGCGATATTTCCACAACCGTTAGAGCTAACAACCTAAAACTTGTACGATGACTTATTAATATGACACTTACCTTACATACAAAATTTGGTTTTAATTTTTTGTGGTTTTATATGGAATGAGTTATATGTTACAATTGTGTATTTTAGGAATCCTTTTTATATGTACAAATACCATAACAACCAGAATGTGGTACAGAGAACAGAAAAATAAAAAGATAAGTTCTATGTTTCTAATTAATACACAGAAACAATTATTGTTTAAGAATTAAAAGTTTGTCTGAAATAAAATTTGTTTAGATGATTCAACTAATTTTTTTGAATTAAATATTAGGAACAATTTGTTGTATGTTTAATTAAATTATTTAATAGTTTGGTTAAAAATTTAATATAATTTAATCCTAAATCCCTAAATACATTAAAACGAAAGCTATTACTTTAAAAAAAAAAGTTATCCGCCATTTAGAATGTTTAAAATCTAATTTCAAATTCGTATTTGGCAACCCTCAAAAAACTATTTGCTAAGAAACCGACCACTATTCAAAAACAGTTATCCTCCATATCGGCTCCGCCGTGTGTAATTTTTAAAATAAATATTTACAAGTTTGATATAATTTTTAAAAATAAAAATTATGTTTTTTTCGACCTTAAATTGTGCAATGAAAATGAAAATTATTCAAGTTCGAAATAGATCTATCATTCAAAATAGATCACACATATTCCTGAAAGCGGTCAATTAATAAATTTGAAAACAAAAACTCTATAGATTATTGTTAGGACAATATCCTAATAAAGAAATATAGAGTATGGCCACGAACTTGAATAATTTTCATTTTCATAAATATTTACTATAAATCTGATGATGAAAAAAAAATCAGCCGATTTATTCGAAAGTCCTATCTTAGATTTGTATTTAGATATCCCAAAAATATCCGTTTAATAATATACACCAAAACTTTCACTTTTAAAAATAAATCTATCTGATTCAGAGATCGCAAATCACATCTTTCATGTATCGGAAGAAGCTTCCAAGTGTCTTGTACGGTTGGTAATTTCTACCTGGGTAGTTTCGTTTCATTCACTTAATGAAAAAGTTTCATTTAAAAACTAGCTTTTCATTAATTTTAATAAATTGTTTGCACAATTTATGAATTAAATTTAGTCGGTGTAGAAATTATTTTCATCAATCATACTTTTTTAGTTAGTCTCTTTACAGGAAGAAGAAGAAGAAAACATTTTTATTGAAAAATTTTACGGACACAAGGGATACACCAGACTGCCGCAGTTTCGTCCCCCTCCTGGGACTCGTCAGTGGTTAATTTATGTGTCAATTGAACAAAGTATTTTATATTGTTAATTTTGCTCTATATGAAAAACTTTTTATTTTTTGGTGTCGTACTGTGATTTGAACTCACAGTCTTAGCATCAAAGCTATGCATCGTAATCTCACCTCTTAACCAGTTGAGCCACGGTCGACACAGCGTTGACTGCGACTAAATTGGAGTTTGGTCACACTACGTACACACAAGTATTGTTTTGATCAGAAGAGACAGAATTAGCTAATACCAATGCTCAATTCATTTCTCAACTAGAATGCTTTTTCTTCTTAATCCTATCTCTTTTTCACAAGTAATTATCACGTTTTATGATGCGCTTTATTCACATACAATAGTTGGATACCAAGTGTAGGTTAGAGATTGAGTCGCCGTTAAGCAAGTTTATTCAAATTTTATGTTAGAAAGTGTTTTGCAACCGTCAGACAATGACAATCGTAATTAATTTTTTATATTAATTACTGTAGAATATTTCTTTAGTTAGTCTCTTTACAGGAAGAAGAAGAAGAAAACATTTTTATTGAAAAATTTTACGGACACAAGGGATACACCAGACTGCCGCAGTTACGTCCCCCTCCTGGGACTCGTCAGTGGTTAATTTATGTGTCAATTGAACAAAGTATTTTATATTGTTAATTTTGCTCTATATGAAAAACTTTTTATTTTTTGGTGTCGTACTGTGATTTGAACTCACAGTCTTAGCATCAAAGCTATGCATCGTAATCTCACCTCTTAACCAGTTGAGCCACGGTCGACACAGCGTTGACTGCGACAAAATTGGAGTTTGGTCACACTACGTACACACAAGTATTGTTTTGATCAGAAGAGACAGAATTAGCTAATACCAATGCACAATTCATTTCTCAACTAGAATGCTTTTTCTTCTTAATCCTATCTCTTTTTCACAAGTAATTATCACGTTTTATGATGCGCTTTATTCACATACAATAGTTGGATACCAAGTGTAGGTTAGAGATTGAGTCGCCGTTAAGCAAGTTTATTCAAATTTTATGTTAGAAAGTGTTTTGCAACCGTCAGACAATGACAATCGTAATTAATTTTTTATATTAATTACTGTAGAATATTTCTTTAGTTAGTCTCTTTACAGGAAGAAGAAGAAGAAAACATTTTTATTGAAAAATTTTACGGACACAAGGGATACACCAGACTGCCGCAGTTTCGTCCCCCTCCTGGGACTCGTCAGTGGTTAATTTATGTGTCAATTGAACAAAGTATTTTATATTGTTAATTTTGCTCTATATGAAAAACTTTTTATTTTTTGGTGTCGTACTGTGATTTGAACTCACAGTCTTAGCATCAAAGCTATGCATCGTAATCTCACCTCTTAACCAGTTGAGCCACGGTCGACACAGCGTTGACTGCGACTAAATTGGAGTTTGGTCACACTACGTACACACAAGTATTGTTTTGATCAGAAGAGACAGAATTAGCTAATACCAATGCACAATTCATTTCTCAACTAGAATGCTTTTTCTTCTTAATCCTATCTCTTTTTCACAAGTAATTATCACGTTTTATGATGCGCTTTATTCACATACAATAGTTGGATACCAAGTGTAGGTTAGAGATTGAGTCGCCGTTAAGCAAGTTTATTCAAATTTTATGTTAGAAAGTGTTTTGCAACCGTCAGACAATGACAATCGTAATTAATTTTTTATATTAATTACTGTAGAATATTTCTTTAGTTAGTCTCTTTACAGGAAGAAGAAGAAGAAAACATTTTTATTGAAAAATTTTACGGACACAAGGGATACACCAGACTGCCGCAGTTTCGTCCCCCTCCTGGGACTCGTCAGTGGTTGATTTATGTGTCAATTGAACAAAGTATTTTATATTGTTAATTTTGCTCTATATGAAAAACTTTTTATTTTTTGGTGTCGTACTGTGATTTGAACTCACAGTCTTAGCATCAAAGCTATGCATCGTAATCTCACCTCTTAACCAGTTGAGCCACGGTCGACACAGCGTTGACTGCGACTAAATTGGAGTTTGGTCACACTACGTACACACAAGTATTGTTTTGATCAGAAGAGACAGAATTAGCTAATACCAATGCACAATTCATTTCTCAACTAGAATGCTTTTTCTTCTTAATCCTATCTCTTTTTCACAAGTAATTATCACGTTTTATGATGCGCTTTATTCACATACAATAGTTGGATACCAAGTGTAGGTTAGAGATTGAGTCGCCGTTAAGCAAGTTTATTCAAATTTTATGTTAGAAAGTGTTTTGCAACCGTCAGACAATGACAATCGTAATTAATTTTTTATATTAATTACTGTAGAATATTTCTTTAGTTAGTCTCTTTACAGGAAGAAGAAGAAGAAAACATTTTTATTGAAAAATTTTTTTTTTACGGACACAAGGGATACACCAGACTGCCGCAGTTTCGTCCCCCTCCTGGGACTCGTCAGTGGTTAATTTATGTGTCAATTGAACAAAGTATTTTATATTGTTAATTTTGCTCTATATGAAAAACTTTTTATTTTTTGGTGTCGTACTGTGATTTGAACTCACAGTCTTAGCATCAAAGCTATGCATCGTAATCTCACCTCTTAACCAGTTGAGCCACGGTCGACACAGCGTTGACTGCGACTAAATTGGAGTTTGGTCACACTACGTACACACAAGTATTGTTTTGATCAGAAGAGACAGAATTAGCTAATACCAATGCACAATTCATTTCTCAACTAGAATGCTTTTTCTTCTTAATCCTATCTCTTTTTCACAAGTAATTATCACGTTTTATGATGCGCTTTATTCACATACAATAGTTGGATACCAAGTGTAGGTTAGAGATTGAGTCGCCGTTAAGCAAGTTTATTCAAATTTTATGTTAGAAAGTGTTGATGTGCTATCATAAACCGCCGAAATAATTCTGCAAAGCATTTCAATGTAAAATTAATTTTCTCGATTTTTACTCAACTAAGCATTAACAAATAAGTTTGGACAAATAATATTTTGTATTAGGCTTTTATAATAGTATGCATAATAGCAGAATACCGAAAAAGGACATGTATTTTAATCAATAAGATTGGTTATCTAAAAAATTAAAATTTTATCTTGAAGTTGTTTTTCTGTTTTTGCCATTTAAAAAAAGTATATGCTTGATTTTCATAAAATTGATGCAGGAATATGAGAAAACATGTGGTTATCCGAAACTAAAGTCAAAATTTTGCAATCATAAATACTTTTTTTTTTTTTAATAAGTCACGCAAAATTTGTTTCAATTTCATTCTGCACACGTTATTGGAAATATTCACAGCTTTAGGAGAAAACATCAAAGCTCACAGTCGCGAGCCTAGGTCTCAAATGGTTATATTGCGTTTTTTGAAATGACACAATAAATCCAAGAAAATTGTATGTCAAAACTTTTTTTAAATAGTGATAGCGGAAATTAGACTCGGTGACAGTTGACAGTTTTGACATATTCATGCAACAACACGAACAGAGCGAAATATAGGGCACATTCCCTTACTTATAAACCAAGAATCATAATAAAGGGTGTTTTTTTTATAGAGGTAGAGAACTTTGAAATGGAATAAAACAAAGCTGATTTTTTTAAATTGACATGCAATTTACTTTATTCGAAAGATAATCTTCTGGCATTATAATTTAAATATGACGTCTGGCATATGACCACCACGGCTGACTCGAACGTGGTCTAATCAGGATGTCCAATTTTCGATGACTTTTCCAACATTTGTGGCCTTATATTGGCAATAACGCGGCGAATGTTGTCCTCCAAGTGGTCAATCGTTTCCGGCTTATCGGCGTAGACCAGCGACTTCACATATCCTCACAGAAAATAGTCCAGCGGCGTTAAATAGCACGATCTTGGAGGCCAATTCAAGGGTCCGAAACGTGATATTATGCGGTTACCAAACGTTTCCTTCAATAAATCAATTATGACACGAGCTGTGTGACATGTTACGCAGTCTTGTTGAAACCACAGCTCCTGCACATCATGATTGTTCAATTAACGAACGAAAAAGCTCTATAGCGGTCACCATTGCCGGATAGACTGATTGCGGCCTTCCTCTACGCTACGCTCTACAGCAGCAATGACTTCTTCTGCACGCACTGTACGAAGTCTCTGTGGATGCATATTGTCATTTAGAGTAAACGTGGTGCGAAAACATTCCATAGTTAATCGAATTAATTGCTCTGATTTACGACTATGTTGACCGTAAAATGGACGTAGTGCGCGATACGTATTTCGAACAGAACCATGATTTTCAAAATAAATTTGCACAATTTGGAAGCGTTGTTCAGGCGTCGGTCTATTCATGTTGAAATGACAAACTAAACTAAATATAAATCACTGTACAGCGGACAAAATGGCAGGTAGGTAAAAAAGTGTTGCCAACTTAAAGTATAAAAAACACCCTCCACATTAGAACGTTGTTTTGTTAAGTTGGTTCTCAAAGAAGTCAATGTAAATTTTTAAGTATTCCCAGAATTTTAATTCAATATTTTTTGGCTTTTATAATCCAAGTAAGTCCTAAGGATATTTGTATCATTTCAACCATAATTTTCTATGTCGAATTAATAACAATTATGAATATGAAACTGAATTTTATGAAATTAATCCATTGGGCATACGACAAATATCAGTATCTGATGCATTCATGTTGAATATGTTTTCCGAAAGGACAGTGTTTAAAAAAACTTTAAGGCTAAATACAAAAAATTGTAAATATTTGGGAATTAATTGAATATATGTAATATTTTCAGAATATCTCACAGTATCCAACCAATTTTGTTCTACACTGTAAATATATCTATGCTACATTTAACTTTCCCTTAAAGAAACATTGAAAAAATTATTACCAAAAAAAAAAAAACTAAATACACTTTAAAACCTAAAATTTGTTATTGCACCATTTTACAATATTATTTATGTATAAGTTTATTTTTTTTTTGTTGAAAGAGGGAGATCCTTCTAACTAAGGGCTTTTTGAGTGCAATACATACAAAACAATTTTAAATGAATTCTGTTTGTAGAAATCTGCATATAAATTCACACCAAGTTGTGCATTTTCACATCCGTTTTTTTTGGTCATATGTTGTAGTAGTAGTAGTAGCAGCAGTAATAAAAAGGACATGAACATAATAGAGAATTTGTTAGTTTGTTTTATTTTGACCTCTCTGTTGTCTATTGTACATCATCGTCTGCTAACAACACTGACAACATCTATGGAGATTGTATGAGAAATTGCGTTCATCTAAACTATGGTCGTGTTTATCTTAAAAGTTTAAAATATTTGTTTAGTTGAGTGTATTTTCAATGTGTCTTTTTGGTATACTCTACATACCATTGAAGTAGGCACACGGGATGTGAATAGTTTGTGATGAGGAGTGTAACAACCATTAGGGACTTTTATACGAACTGTCACAAAACCGGTAATATGATATGAAAGTGAACTTCCACCTATTCACGGCGTTTGCATAGGAGGCGGAAGATTCTTCCTCTGGTATATCTCCGAAATTTTTGATTGGATGTTGATTGTCGACCTCTTTAGTTCGTATAGAAATCACTGACGTATCTTGCTCTAGATATATACAATCTGTTATTATGAACAGTACTTGACTTTGGTTCCCTGAAAAACCATAATTGAATGAAAACCAATCATGTAGGTTCCTTAGAAAGCGCAAATAAGATTTGCCGATTGCAATTAATCACTGTGAAGATTCGAGGATTTTGATTTCTAAAGCATATATTGTGGTAAGATTCTATGTAATTAGAAAGGCAGAAATTGCCTGCCGTACCAAAAAAAATAGTACTGGTAAACCACTGAAATTTTAGTAACACCTACCGTTTTAGAAATCACCAAAGTCACAACTAATATTGTTCTAGAAAAACACTATTTTGTTTTCACAGCATGTGTTTTGCCAGTACCACCCGCAAAAATTTGTTGCCAATATTGTTTTTATCAATATTACAACCAATTAGTAAAATGTTTTTATATTTTATTTCACACTTTTAAATATGATGTATAATACTAAGAAAGAACTGTATTGCTGGATTTTAAATGTATTTTATTATACATATTTCTCAAAATTAATTTAATTTAAGCTATTTTTAAAGCACTAAACTTTTTGAATTACCAACGTTATGCCAATGGTTGCAAGTTCGTTCAAACCTAAGGTTGGCCACTGTTATCAATCGGGTAACAGGACAATACTGTCAAGATTGTTAATTCCACGTTCTGCCAATGCCGATGTTTTCCCAGCACAGTGCGGTTAGTATCTTTCGGCCTGGTTGGTTTCTCTAGAAAATTACAGTGTTTAGAGAAATTGTTTTTTTTTTTCATACAAAAAAAAAAAACTGTTTTACTGAAACAACTACATTTAATGACAGTTGAATGTTTCAGTTGTAGTAACTTAATTGTTTATTGTGAAAACAGAAATTCAGTTGCGGTAACTAAAATAGAAACTTCGACAAAAACAATTTAGTAGTAAAAAGTAGTAGTAAACAGACAAAGAAATCGGTTAACACAGACGAACCATTCGATAATCAGAAAATTTAGAAAACGTCGGTTTTGTGAGAAAGCCACGATTTTATTTATAGTAACTTGATTTTTTTTACTTCAATAGTATGGGAAAATTAAGAAACTTATTTTTATAGGTCGACAAGAGGGTGGAGGATAAAAGTAAAAGCCACGATGGTTTGATATTTTTTCAAAACCCATAAAGGAATGGGATGGTGACATTGGTTCCTTTGAAAATCGACGATTGTGTGACAATATTAAGGCACTTGACCTCCCATAGAATCCCACAAGTGTCAGATGATTAAGAGACTTAAGTTAGTTTAGAACACCACGATAAGGTACAATGATCAAGAGACTTTTTATAATTTAAAAAACTACGATTTTGTGAAATGGTGGAAAGACTTTCGTCCTTTTAGAAACAAAGAATTGTGTGGAACCTTTTGAAATTAACATATGTGAGGAAGTTCTACAAAGTGTCGCATTTTTAAGAAAACCTTTTTTTTTTTTGTTTGGAATTATTAAGCAACACATTTATTTATGGAATGATTAAAAGACTTTGGTTCCCTTAAAAATCTCCGATAGTTAAGGGTCTTCACCTGTTTCCGAAATATGCAGTTGTATGAAAAGATTCGCGAGAATTTAGTGGAAATTGATAGGTAAGTAATTTGGTTTCTTTAGAAATCCACGTTACTAAAGTAGAACTGTATGTATCTAACGAGAAATTTATTGGGATTGGATTGGAAAAATTTCGATTGGGGCGGACTGGGGAACTTTGAATTGGCTTGCTAGTTGATTGTATTGGATGATTTGGAGATTTTAAATTAAATTTAGTTCCTTTAGAAACTCAAGATTGTTTGGAAGGATTGGGAAGCTTAGGACTGTCTTGTTAGCGTCTTTCAAAACCTATGATTGTATGGAAGAATTTTAAAACTTAGGATTAGGTTGTTACTTCCTTTAAAAATCCATGATTGTAAGGAAGTATTTTAAAACTTAGGATTGGGATGTAAGTTTGTTTAGAAACTTATTATTGCATATAAGGATAGAAAAATTTATCATGTTTAAGCTTCATCTGAAAATGCTAGCTGTATAAAAAGTGTAAGGCCTGCTAACTTATCTCAAAATATATAAAGTTTAGGGTAATGAATGTCAAATTTATATGGAAATTTCTGTTGTTTAGGATAAACTCTGGTAATTTTTATAACAGTTACTCTTCCATTTTGACTTTTTTTTTTCATTTATAGTCCACTATAGTACACACAAAGAAAAATTTTGCCATTTGCCAACTAAAATTCGGTTACAGCGACTTAAATCGGTTGGTACAAGTGAATATTGCCTTTCACAACAATATTCGGTTAAAACAACGAAATATTAGCTGCAACACCCAAAATATTCAGAAATCACATTTGAATATGTTTGTACTAACTGAATTAGTTGGATTTAGCCACCACAGTACACTTTTCAAACCCCAAAATTTTAGAGGAAGCTTTAGCGACTTCTGCTCTTTCGAAAAACCACAAGTGTAGAGAAAGCTTTGGTGGCTTTTGTTTCTTACAAACCTACGGTTGTAAAGAAAGATTTGGTGAATTCATTTTTTCTGATTGCTCAGCTATGATTGTGCAGGAAGATTCAATGACATTAGTTCTTTAGAAACAGTGGCGATGTCTCAACTTAAACGCAAAGTTGTCAACACTGAACGTAAAAACCATATGTCAATCTGGTAACGTTGTGAAATAAAGAAGGGAGGAGATTAGAAAATAAACAAAAATCTAAAGATAGAATATTTGTGTTGTAAGTGTTGTCACTTCTGAGTATAATATAAAATAACAGAAAAGCTAATAGGAAAGAAAACTGCAATTTAGCTGTATTACATTTGAGACCATACTTGGGTGCGATCACTAAACGGTCATGTCTTGGTATTGTTACGTTTGTAATGTAAGAAGAAGCGCAGGTTTGATTCTTGCAGCCGGCAGGTTGTTGAAAAATTTATCATATAGAGACAATTTGACATTTATAAGACACAAATAATAATACAATTTAAATGGAAAATCACTGATGACGCCTGTCCATAAAAAGGCAGAAACTAGTCTAGTCTGCTTTAAAAATTAATAGTGTTTATACGTTTTAGAGAAAAGCGTTTATTCTTCTTCTTAAACTCAACATTTCTTAATTTCGTATAATTGTAAAGGAATATTCAGCGAATTCATTTGTTGTTTTTTTTAGAAACTTACGATTATATCGAAAATTTTGTTACTTCAGTTTCTTAAGCAACCCATGTTTGCACAAAATCCAACGATTTTAGACCCAGTAAAATATAATAGTGTAGGATAACATTAGTTCACCATTAACCATTTCGAACTGTAAAAACATGTCTTCTTTTTCAATTTAAATGGTTAACATTCGTATTTTTGGTATTCTCTCGCCATTTTTTGTTTCTTGCTCAATATATTTGAAAATTTCACAAACTGCAACTACAAAAAAAAAAAAAAAACGAAAAACACTGAATAAAGAAAAACATGTTGTGTGAAACGGAAGTATTTCGTTTTTGCTTTGAAACACATACATACACATAAATCACTGTCATTTTTTGGGGAGGATAATAATTTTTGTTCTGCAGCCATTACAAAGTCTAGTTTATGTGTATGTGCCAGAGAAACACGCCGACCGCCATAAAATCGGCTGCGCGCCGCCACTGCCATTTTTTTTTTTATTTTCAGCTTCCGCCGTTGTAAACGGTTCGCAACGGCTAAAAATGTGATATGGCTAAAACGGCAGTAGCCGAATTTTAGTTGCTTCAATTTTTTTATTTACCCGGTTAAAATTCAATATATGTTTCCATTTATGAACATGTATGAAGTCATTCATGCTCATGTATAAAATGATTCGAGGTCATACATGTCCATATACCATACTAAGAGAAAAGTCGTAAGTGAAATCAACATAACATTTTTGTTAACTTTTGACAAAATGTATTGTTAAAACAACAATTATTTTTTATTTTTATTTTATTAATTAATAATCATATAATTACAAATTATATCCTATTACCCTAACCGAGCACTAGCTAATATGGCCTTCGCCGCGTTGTAGTGAAAATAAACCAGTGCCTCTGGTGGGAATCGAAACCACGACCCCTGCACTGATAAGCCAGCACGCTACCAACTTGATTACCGGGGCGCACTAAAACAACAATTATTTTATTCAAATCGATGCTCATTTTTGTAAAAACCTACAAATTTTATCGCTCTACGAAGCAATTGTTGTTTTGGCAAATTTTTGTTATTTAAATAACAAAATTCCAATTGTTAATTCCACAAAAATTTATAAAAAAAAGTCAGTAAATTTGGCGTGCTTTTAGTCTTGTGGCGTCATTACTCGTGCTATCGTGTAATTGAGAAAATTAATAAATTAATGTTAAATGGGTTTTCACAAAAGAATTGTGAATTATTAAACTCAGTGAATTATAATGGATAGTTAAATGTGTGTTAATTAATTATTTTTTTAAATAAATTTATGTAATTTCACACTGTTTTATGCAAAATTGTAAACTTTAACTTATTTTACTTAATTTTTTTATGTAAGTGATCATTTGTAATAGTAAAGAAAGCTACCCTGCAGGAAATGTCAATAGTGAAAAAGTATTGATTCACTACTGACTGTGTCACCAGTACTACTAACCAAATACTCCCCAGGCAATGTTATTTGCTATAGACATTTAACATGTACGTGTCATTGAAAATCACTAGTGACATTAGATCTATTGACTAGGTAGTGAATATTTAGTTCTTATGGCACCATATGTAGACATTAGAAACATAGATTCACTAGTGACTAGGTAGTTCTTATGGGACCATATGCAGACATTGGACCAAAGATTCACTAGTGACTCGTTAGTTCTTATGGGACCACATGTAGACATAAGAACCATTGATTCACTAGTGATTAATTAGTTCTAATGGGACCATATGTAGACATTGGAACCAAAAATTTACTAGTGAGTTAATAAAGTAAAAAGTGTAGACGCTTAGTTGACAATGTCAACAAAATAGTAGATAAAAGTGGAGACTTGGAGACACTTGACCCCAAGCTTCCTGCAGGGTATTTATAAAAATATAAAATATGTAATTAAATATTAAGTAAATTAAATTAATTTGTAAATAAATTTGTTTCATGTGTTTTTAAAAATTGCGGTTTGGGTACTTACTACGTTATAATTTTTAATTTTATTATATTTTATATTTTTATGAAATTCCTATTTTGTTTTAATATACCAACTAAAGAAGTATATTATTAAAAATTTTAATTTAAATAATATAAAAGATAAAGAAATATAAAATTAAGAATTAATATTAAATCGACAAAATACGAATAGATTAAATAAAGCGCATTGTTAAATTGAATAATTTTTCAATTTGATAAAATAAATTTGTTAAAATAACTAATTTCTGTTAATACATTTGAAGATATTTCGTTAAAATAACAATCAACAAATAATTAAACGTCAAAAAATACATTTACTAAACAATTTGTTAAAATTATGGACAGGTTTTGTTGGTTGTATAGGGATCATGCATTCATCAATTTAACATGGGATTTAGTTGATTTCAACGCAGTTTTTGGTGCAGTGCACCATATATGAATCATATATGTTCATATGTGATCATACATGTAAATATTACCTCAATTTTCGTTAATGTACCCATATGACCATGTGTGCAAATGAATACACTTAGGAAATTATGTTGGTAAAGACGACAGCAATTGTAGTCAAAAACAAATGAAATTTCATTTAAAAAAAGGACGACTTACATTTCATTAAATTCAACTAACATTGTCATTTGTTTTTTAATGTTCAAAAAATGACTAACAATTGTAGTAAAAATGAACCACATGGTAGTAAAATATAAACCAAAATTTTTTTTTTTTATTTTTTTAAATTAGAAAAAACAACTGTAAAAAATGAATGTAAAATCATAAAACAGTCATTTGATGTGAGTTGTTTTTTTAAATGAACTACAATGTTAGTTAAAAATTTTATTTGTTCTACAAATGACTTACATTTACATTAAAAATAATGAAACTGTATTACAACCCAAACAACTACATATTTTTAAAGCAGAAGTTCCCTGAGTGTAGGAATGTATGATGAAATATGTTAATATTACCTCAATTTTCTTGCTCTAACAAAAATTTTTGCCAACGGATATCCGTAATACCTGGCTTATTTAATACTTGAAATGTGTTTAATAAAAAACTTGACAGTAGACACCAGGCTTTTGATTTTTGTTGAATAAAATTTTCAAAAATGCAAAAAAGTCACTTTGAGGTACCCCCAAAATATTTATTAATTTTTTTGACACATAGTTAGGGTAAGTTAGCGATTTTCTGGGAAAGTAATATTTTTTATCTGAGTAGTTATGATTAAACCCAACACAAAAATTGTTTTATATTTTTTTAATTTTGAAGAAAAAAAATTTGTAATTTTTTTTTTGAAATTATGCCCATTTTTCCAATGGGCCCGATTTTCAAGGGCGATGCGGGACATCTTCCCGTTATGCTAGAACTCTAATTTTTTGCATTGTGAATTTTTGTACCCAAACAAATATTTTAAGAGGGGGGTACAGTCAAAATCTCGTTTTGATTTTTCGCCCATACAACGAAAGACCACCCTAATGTGGACATATATGAAGCAAGTATGTTCACATACGGATCCATATATGTCGATTTTTAACAGGGTAGAGCTTAATGAACCAATTTTATTAGCATTATAATCAGTCGTGTTTGGTTGTCTAAATTTTAAAGAAATTGGTTGTAAAAAGTGTTAGACAAGAAAAAACAAAAAAACACAGAAGAACAAATATAGAATTAAACGATTAAAGCTTCAACCAAAATTGATGAACCGTTTGTAACTTTGGTTCAAGATTTTTGTTAGATTTTCTTTAATTTAAGAGTTGTTGGATACGATGAAATTCGATTACAAATTAACCAAATTAATAGAGATGGAACTTTACGAAAGTTGAATTTAGGTAAATATGGGAGCTTCAATGAATTTTCATACAATCGCTCATTCATTTAATTCAACTTCGCTAAATATATTTGGGCCTTAAAAATGCAAACAAATTTAAATTTTCACTTCACTAAAAGTAAAATTAAAAAAAAAATTTTAAGGATTATCTTTTTTTTTCTTTAAATATATTAAATGCTTTTTATTATCTTTTACATTTTTGCTTTTATCTGTGTTATTAACAATTAGTAACTTTTCTCAAAAACAACTGGAAAAAATTTCCATATAAACCTCAAATATATTCATATAGATTTGACATAAATATGGTTAAGCCCTAAACTTTGGTTATTTTGAGCTAAAGCTTCGTAATTAATACCTTATTCATATGTTTGAAAACGTTTTTTCTCATGTTTAAATATTTTCTGTTTTACTATAAACGAATTTGGTTGTCAAAACCAATTCAATTCATAATTAAAACTAAAAAGTAAACTAAAAAGTTCGACTGCGGCTACGGCTTAAACCGAACATTGAAAATTTGGCCAAAGTTCGCCTATGGCTTTGATCAAAAAAGCGAGTTCTGTCGGATACTGTTGATTATTTACAAGAAATTAGATCTGACAAAAATATAGCAATATTATCACTTGATTTGACCTAAAAACCTAAAAGTTGACAACAGTTAAAAACAGGGGAAAGAATCTCTAAGAAACGCGATATCGTTTTGCTCAAAACGAGACTTTAATGTTGTTTTGACGATGTTACACACTAAAACGTTAAACTAAACGATGCAAAATTTTTATTTTTTACCAAAATTGTTAACATTATTTCAAATTGTACACTCAGGAAACTTTGGCTTTAAAAATTTGTAGTTGTTTGGATTGTAATACAGTTTTTTAATGTATGTCAGTCATTTGGAGAACAAATTTAGTTTTTTACTGACCTTGTGCATTTAAAAAAACAAACCACATAAAATTACTGTTTTATGATTTTATATTAGCTTTTTACACTAGTTGTTTGTTATTTAAAAAATAAATGTGGTTTATTTTAACTACAATTGTTAATAATTTTTTGAACAAATTTTAGTTGAATTTAATGAAATGTTAGTCGTCCTTTCTTCAAGTGAAATTTTATTTGTTTTTGACTTGAATTGCTGTAGTCTTTACCTACATAATATCCTTAGTGTATGTAATATGGTCGTAATTTCAAGTGGACGATAATCGTCGATCCTCCTACATAATTCCTAGCCAGCATTTTTAGCCAATTCAGCAACCGCCGTTTTTTATACCTAAACGCCGCCGCCGTAGCTGAATTGGTTGTGCCGCCAAAGCCGCCGCCGAAAATTTAGTGTCGGCTTGTTTTTTGTAGTGTGTGTGTGTAAAATCAACAACAGCAACACAACAACATTTTTTATAAGCCAGCATTAAGATTTCAACAATACACTGTGGGCCCGAATTCATTTTATTTTGTCATGAAGTCGAACAGTATTGTCAGAGCTTTGCTTTTCAATAATTAGCAAAAAAAAAAAAAAAAACAGTCGAACCACTCTCGCACCAAACTCCCACTAAATAGTTACCATTATTTTTTTTTTTATTTATTTCAACAACAGCAACACAACAACATTTTTTATAAGCCAGCATTAAGATTTCAACAATACACTGTGGGCCCGAATTCATTTTATTTTGTCATGAATTCGAACAGTATTGTCAGAGCTTTGCTTTTCAATAATTAGCAAAAAAAAAAAAAAAAAAACAGTCGAACCACTCTCGCACCAAACTCCCACTAAATAGTTACCACTATTTTTTTTTTATTTATTTAATTTTCTTGTTTTTTTTTGCTTTAGTTTGGTAATTTTAATGGATTCTCCGAAGTACCCAATCTATTTTTCATCATATTTGTACCCAAAACCAGCGATTTTCGGTAAATATATTCGAAAATAATGCTTATCTAATAATACAGTTGTGGGAGTTTGCCGAAAAATTCCGGCGAGATCTAAGTTCCAACTAATTATACACACTTTGACGAACACTTCCACGCTTAAAACTTCATGCCCATTCATGTCCAGATAAAAATTTTTTGGCTACGAAACATTTAGGTTATGCTTCCTAAAATCCACATTACCACAACACTCAAGAATAAGGACATAGACACGATACAAATAAAATTGGAAATAATGATTTTAAACTACTTACATTGATCATCAATATCCATTATATATCCTCTTTATAGTTTCATTTTTAAACTTTTCTGATAATATAATGGTAAAACTGTTTTTATCCAGACTTAAACACACGTCTTTAATCTTTCAACTATGAAAGCTTCGCACATTGCCGGTGTTGCCACCTAATTTGTTTTTTATTTTATTTTTTTGATGGCTTGGTGTGTTTTCATTAAGAAAAGAATTTTTTTAATTTCTGCCAAAATAAATTGTTTTGGGACCATAGTGCAATAGTTGTAAGAACTTGCATGCACATTACTAGAATTTTTGATGGTATGCAATTTTACTTGTATGCAAGTTGGAATATTTTATTATATTCTTTATTTTTTTTTTATTTTTTAATTTAATGGCATGTTGTGTTTTATTTTTATTTGTTTTTTTTTTTTCATGTAACAATTTTGTGTGTTTGTATTAGGTGGTTACCCAGCTAGAAATTGCCAACCTTACCAAAAAAAAATAGTTCTGGCAAACCACTGCAATTTTTGTAACACCCACCGTGTTTAAAATACCAAATGAACAAATAATATTGCACTACGAAAACACTATTTTGTGTGCAAAGCACGTGTTTTTCCAGTACCACCCGCAAAGTTCTTTACAACCAATTAGAAGCGTTTTCATTTTTTTTTTTTAATTTCACACATTTAAATAAAATGTATAAGCCTAAGCCAGAACTGTATTAGTACTTTTTAAACGTGTTTTATTAGTCATATTTCTCAAAAATAATTTAATTGAAGCTATTTTAAAAGCACAAAGTTTTTTTAATTACCAACGTTATGCCAACGGTTGCAGTTCGTTCAAACCAACGGTTGGCCACTGTTATCAATCGGGTAACAGGCCAATATTGTTAATATTGTTAATCCCACGTTCTGACAACGCAAAACCGATCGTCGCCGACGCTCTGACAATACTGTGCCGATTGTTTACAGTTTTATTCGTTTTTTGTTTTTATATATATCGAGATTATTTTTATGTTATTTTTAATTTATAACGAGCTTTCAACCTCCGTATATTTACAAAAACAAAGCAAATCAAACATATTAGCTAGGTTGATACTAGTATTTCGATCTGGCGAACGATCTCATCAGAAACCGAAGATTTAGAAAAGCTAGAGCCTCCATAATAGGCACAGCTTTAACAAAAAACCTATTAATCATTAATTTTGCTACATTCTTGTCTTCTTAGTAATCAAACACTTGGATAGGGTCGCTTCCTAACAAGCATCATGACGTTACCAAACGTTCAAGACCAAAAATGTTCTATTTATATCAAAAAATTGTATTGTAGTTTTCTGCCTGGGTACTTGCTTGAACTTAAATAGCATTTAGAAATTTAAAGGAGTTAATTTTGTTAAAAATTTGCTGGACAAAATATTGAAGTTAATTTAAAATTTGCTTAATACTTGCGATATTTACGGAATCAAAAAATTAACAAATAAAAAGATTTATTTTTTTGAAAGATTTTAAAATCTCTTGGAGTAAGAAAGAAGTAATGAAACATTTTTAAGAGTTATCTAAATTTGAAGACTTTAGATTTCACTTTTCATAAAAAAATTTAAAATTTCCGCTATTGATTTCGTTTTATAAGCTCTTTAAAAATATATCGTTGCTGGCAAAAAAAATCAAGCATCAAATGATATTTTTATATAAAAAGGCTGTCTAACGGTATGCATATGAGGAATTTCTAAAATGTCTCGACACTTGGAGGCAAAATATTTTTAAAACTAATTTTTTTTTGTAAGACATTTGTGTTGGGGTTAGCCGATGGTGAAGTATGCTAAATTCATCCGTGTTTATCAGTTATATTTAACGGCGTTAAAATTTGTGGCAGTTTTAAATTAAATACTAGTATCAACCTAGCTAATATGTTTGATTAGATTTATTTTTGTAAATATACAGAGGTTCAAAGCTCGTTATAAATCGAAAATAACATAAAAATAATCTCGATATATATAAAAACAAAAAACTAATAAAAATTAAAAAAAAAAATATTACTTGAGCCAGAGTTAAAACTAATTTTTTTTATAGAACATTTTTGGTCTTCAAAGTTTAATAACGTTATGATGCTTGTTAGGAAAAGACCATAACCACGTGTTTAATTACTAAGAAGACAAGAATGGAGGAAAATTGATAATTAAAAGGTTTTTTGTTAAAGCTCTGCCTATTATGGAGGCTCTAGCTATTCTAAAACTTCGGGTTCTGATGAGATCTTTAGCCAGATCGAAATACTAGTATCAACCTAGCTAATCTGTTTGACTTACTTTATTTTTGTAAATATACAGAGGTTCTTTTAACCTAGTTATAAATCGAAAAAAAAAAAATATTAATAAATTATTTCATGAAAATACACTCAAAACAAATTTAAGTCATATATTAGAACTTAAAAAGAAAATCGCGATTATTTTGGAAACATGCATTTAGGATTACTTATTTGAAGGCTATGATCCATTTTTTGCTTTATACAATTTTAAGTCTTTTAAATTTTTTAATGCTTTTTCGATTTTAGTATTAAGGGCATTAAAATCTTTTATTGGATGTGCGTTTTTGCGAAATTAATACAGCGCTTTAGTTGTTACAAACAGAAATGTGTTTAGAAGAAACTGTCGTTGTATTCTCTAGAAATAAAGCAAATGAAATTTTTTTTTGAACTTTATCAATTAAATCCGTAGTTAAGATTCATTCTAGTGCTGGTAAAATAATGAGTAGTGTGTATCGTCTTTTTATGTCTTTTTATTAGGGTACTCGAAATAACTACTCTATATTTTCAGACTTGCATTTTGCACAGAAAACACATGTAAATGTGACTTGGCTAAGATAATTAACAAAGTACAACTCTGCTAGCAGAAAAAATAAAAAGTAAAAAGATTATAAAAAAAAAGTTGTAAAATATATAGACATATAGAAGAGTTAGTAAAAAAGTTTAAAAATAAGATTTCTAATAAAAAATTTCAATACAAGTGAGCATTTTTTAAGAATTTTATTAAAAAATAAAAGAAATTTTAAATTTTGAAACAGTTTAAATTATTAAGTATCCAAATTAAAAATATCGAATATTGACAAGTAACCGAAAATATCAGCACTTATTCAATCTAGATACCTGACTACGCTGGTAGAAATTGACGATGATACAACAAACAAAGCACTGGCAGAGTGTTGGTTAACAGTAAGACCTAAGAAAAAGCATTGGGAAAGCACTTATTTAGAACGCTTTGCCAAATTTTGCAAAAAGTGCTTTGACTATACACTGATAGAATTTTCCTTCATACTATTAATGAATCTCTTTTATTTAGTTGGATTTATTGATTGAATTTATAATTTTCATTAAATTAAGTGAATGAAAACTCTTTAAAAACGAAACTTCAAAATTAACAAAAAATCAACTAAGTGGTGTTTGTATTTACAAATCATCATTGCTAGTGTCAATTAAAAAAAACTTTTTTTGTATTTACAAAAATGATCTAGCAACATCCACTAAAGATCAGTTGGAAATTTGGAAACAGCATTACTCCAATATTCTTTCAATGACAACCTTCAACTTCCCAAATATATGTACCTGTGATTCTCATGTAGTAAGGCAAGATATCTCCGTAGAATGCCCAGCCTTAGCAGAAGTTATCGCTGCAATAAATTCTTTGAAATCAAGTAAGGCCCCTGGAACCGACAATATATCGCCTGAAATGCTTAAAGCCGACTCCCATATCACAGCCAGTATATTGCTTCCCCTGATTCAAAATTTCTGAGCGCACACACGAACTTCACTCGAATTTAAAAGAAGGCCTTAGTTAACATCCCCAAAAAAGTAAACCTCTCGGAATGTTGGAATTGGAGGGGCATCACCATCCTTAGTGTAGTTAATAAAGTAATAGCCCAGATAATAAACAAGAGAATATCCGACACTGTACTTGGGGACCTTAGACCCGAACAAGCTGGCTTCCGGCCCCAACGTATAATTTTAGAATAATCCACAGAACTTCGCTCACCGCTTTACCTGGTATTTATCGACTTTGAAAAAGCTTCCGATACACTAGATCAAAACGCTATATGGGGTGTCTTGCCTGCAAAGGGGTTCCTCCTAAAATCATTAGCCTTACCCAGTCTTTATACTGTGATGTTAAATGCCGTGTTGTCCACAATAATGCTCTGAGTAGCAGTTTTAATGTCACCCTTGCTTTTTAACATCGTTCTAGATGTTATAGTTCGCAATGCTACTAGAGTAAATAGAGGTATCAGCTGGGGTCTCAACCAACAACTCGAGAGCCTTGAGTACGCAGACGATATCTGCTTACTTTCCCTCAGCTATGAAAATATGAAATCGAAGCTATAGTGCCTCGAAACAGAGGCAGCAAAAGCTGGCCTGAAAATAAACATTGGCAAGAGTAAAGTAATGCGCTGCAATACCGTGAACAGTAACAAATTTCGCATAGGAAATATTGAATTGGAAGAGGTCACGACATTTTGCTACCTGGGTAGCATTTTAACAAATACAGGTTGTTCCAGCAAGGATGTTGCGTATCGAATATCTAAAGCCAACCAAGCATTCGGTACACTACGGTCGATATGGAAATATTCTGCATTATCCAGGTACACTACGATAAGCATCTTTAACTCCTGTGTCAAATCTGTGCTGCTTTATACATGCGAGACGTGGAACACAACAGAACACGAGATAAACTCCCTACAAGTGTTTGTTAATCGAAGTCTCCGAAGAATCCTAAAAGTTTTTTGGCCTAACACCATATCCAATGCAGAATTTTGGAGACAAACAAACCAGCGGGCAATCCATATTGAAATAATGAATTGCAAATGGCGTTGGATTGGTCACACGCTGCGCAGACCTCCAGGTGACGTTGCTAAAATCGCCATTGAGTGGAACCCACAGGGTAGGACGAGAAGAGTAGGCAGACCGTCTCTCACATGGCGCCGTCATATCTACTGATCAAAGATG
Organism: Delia radicum; assembly: GCA_021234595.1. Classification (NCBI taxonomy): domain Eukaryota; kingdom Metazoa; phylum Arthropoda; class Insecta; order Diptera; family Anthomyiidae; genus Delia; species Delia radicum. The sequence goes on from CM037853.1 coordinate 87,299,143, forward strand.
GGGAGAAGTGAAGAGAATATCATCCAACCGGTCCGAATGAAATAAATTCGTTGTGGTCCTTTGTTCCCAATAGGAACCACAGGACATAATATAAAATATATATCTATGACACTTGTTTAATATTACAAACAGAATTTCGTTATTTATTTCTGTGTACAAATTTGTTTGATGTTTAAAACAAAATTCAATTACATTTTTAATAGATATGATTAAAATATTATTTAAAACTGAAATCAATTAACTATATACACCCAACTCTTTTTTTACACGGTAGATACGTTCCAACAAAAAACGTGTAAAAAAAAAACGTGTAAAAAAAGCACGAAGCCCATACTTAAATCAGGGATGTGTTCCAAAATTAAAAAAAAAACACGTTAGATAAAAAAATTCCTATACGTTGTTCTAAAAACCGTGTAAAAAATTAAACACGTGTTACATAAATTAAAAAAAATAAATTAATTCATATTTTTATTAAAAAAAGGTAACAGAAAACTTAAATCCATAAGTAAATATTGTACATGAAAAAAATTAACTTGAGAAATAAAAGAAAAAAGCTTTATTAGCAAATAGCATAACTGCTTAGTAATTAGACATGTTTATTGCCAACTGGACTACTATTGCTTTCATCACTAGATACTCGTATATCTAACATATCTGAGGAGTTTGAATCCATTGATGAGTTCCGTTCCATAATAAGGTCGTCTGTAGTTGGTTTGGTTTTAGTTAGGAAGTCTGTAATCAAATGCTGGGTTTTTGGTTTTTCGAGTTGCTTATGCAGTTCATGGTACCCAGCTGTACAAATCTGGAGGTTTTATCAAATCTATATTTATAAAAATGCACACAAAGTATTTTACTAAGTAGACATTTGATGTAAGGCATCCTGAGAGTTTTTGATTTTTTTAGTTTAAAATTATTTTGGATTCGTGTTAGAACAAATAAACCGTGTAAAAAAGAAGAGTTTGTCTTTTTTGTGCACCGTGTTATTTCAAAATCGTGTAAAAAAAGACCGTGCAAAAAAAGATTTGGGTGTAGTTACAACTTATTTTAATTGATACTACAATTTTCTTAATAGAATTGAATTCAATTAAATGAATCAACAAATATTTTAATTGAAAATAGATTTTCGATTTTCTGTGTATGAGCAAAATAATAAAATGAATAAAAAAGCGTTTCAAGTTATTTTTTTTTTGATTTTTCGACTGTTATTGGCTATAAATTTTTTAGGTGAAGACTTTTTAGTGTGAAACTTTTCTTGTCCTAGAATTTAGGTATAGTCCACCTAACCCTGCTCATTGTTTCTCTCAATTAAAAAAAACCTAGAGATATAAGACATATCTAAATTTTGTCATAGTTTAAAGTTTTATACCATGAATGAACTCCTTTGGTTTTTTGTGTTAATTTAGTTGAACTTTATTACTCACAAGGGAAGTCTGTTAGGTGGTTCCTTCAGATTTTAATAAACTGGGAATATAAGATGGGGGAGACTAAAGAATAAAATTGTTAAAAATTGTTAAAAATGGGTTTCAAAGTTGCTCAAAACTTTTTTGTTTTAAAACTTTTTATTATTTTTTGTATACCAATGGATAGGTCATCCAAATACAATTCATACCAAATTTGTATATTGTTTCTTTAAAAAAGCTTTCCTAAAAACGCAATAGCGGAAATCGGGTTATGTAGACTCGAATATTTAATCCTTAAACAGGTAGCTAAAAAAATACTCATTCTTATTTACAACCTCTATCGCATATTTAAATTTTAAGGCAATCGGGGGAACCAATCAGTGGTCCTTTCTTGTCAGTTCAGCAAAGCACACACAAAATTTGTTGTCAATTGTTGTTGTTGTTGTTGTTCAAAGTTGTCTATTATTTGTTGGTATCTTAGTTGCAACTTGCAACATATTATCATTGCAGATGGCCCTTCAAATTCACATCCTACTCATCTACTAAAACTAACAATGTATTGTTCATATTCTCATTCTCATAATCCATGTAGTTTATGGATTTGTATGCATGTATTACAACCATCTTCAATCCATGTTAAGTAGGTGGGCACTTATTTGTAGACAAATTTTGTGATTTAAAAATTAAATTAATTTGAAATTTTTAAATTTAAAATATAATATATGACTAAAGACCGCAACAGTTTATAAATAAGCCGCCAGTTAGTTTACCTTCAAAATTAAATATTTCGAAATAAAGTCCACCCTATTGTGCAGAAGTGTCTGTATTTGTGTTCAAAGTAATATTGTTAATAATCTATCGTACAAAACTGGTATGTATTTGTATTGTATTGCATTAACAAATTTTTTTTTTCAGTTTTCTAAGCTGATATTTAAGATGGAGAAATAAATTCTGAAGTGTAACATTGCATTTGGAATAAATACAATTTAAAATATATACCATCTTAGAGTTTTAACACAAAATCTATGTAATTTTATGGGTTTCTTATGTTTGGTCTACACAAGAAAATATTTTTCTTAACTTTTTTCAATTAAATCGATTTGTTGAAAATTTTAAAAGGTTTCAGCTAAAAATTAATTAAATCAATTAAATATTTGCTCAAATTCGCTTAAAACATAGTGACGATTTTTTCTGTGATATTTATGCATGTACCCTATGGGGAATGAGTATTCAATTAACCTAAAAGTGACTGGTTAAAGAAGGACTTATCACAGGACTGATATAATTTAATACTGAAGTGGGTTAAGCAGTGTCAATTGTCCTAAAATTACCTATCCTGTGACTGGTAAAGGGAGGACATACCACTTAACCAGAATGCTTATTAAGAAGAAAAAGCCAGTTGGCCAGAATTTTACATATTGGAAGCTGTTTAGTTTTCGTTTATTTTATACGACATTACCCTTCTGCGACAGTCTTGTGGTATGCCCATCTGCGGTTAGTCCTGTGGTATGCCCATATGTGGTTTAAAGCAGGACAAGTGACTCCCTCCTATGACAAACCAATGTTAAAGTTGCCAGTTGTTTACATAGGGTCATAGCTGTTAAGTAATGATTACTAATGGTAATAATTAGTAATTAGATTATTTTTTTTTGAAAGGTGAAGTAATGATTATATTACGATTATTTTCAGATTCGCACGATTACTAATTGATTACGATTACAGATAATCCAAAAATAATCAATATTAATAAAAATTACGAAAAAATAATCAAAAATAATAAAAAGTAATCAAAAAACAATTCGACTACTTTAAAAGATTACTTTGATTGTTTTTAATTATTTTTTTTTATTTTGCGAAATTATAGCAATACTGTCACAAATACATTTTTCTACATGAAATTCTACCAGTATTTAATGTCAGTTGTTTTTTTTTAATTTTTTTATAATTGTTGTTGTTCATCGATTTGATAATTGATAACCTGTTTGCATTCTTCATAATTCTGCATTCTTCTTAATGTCTGAATATGTTTTCGAAACCGATTTTTCCGCAGACGACAGCATTGACGATCCGGACGTTAAACCTACTACAAGTAAACGAAAAAGCTCATTAAGTGAGGAATCAGGAACGGCCCTAAAAAAAAGTCTGTGTGAATTCACAAAAAATAAGAATTTTCCACAGAAGTAGAAAAAGTTAGTTGTAAAGTTTTTAAAATTGTAGCATACTATGTATTTATAATTTTTATTGTTAGATTTCCGATAAGACAACTCGTGGTAAATGTGTTGCATGTCATCGAGTGATAAGAGGAAGCGGTGAAGTGACTTCAAATTTCATCAAGCATTTGCAAGTCAAGCATTTGTTCTAAATATTTTTGAACCACAGCATTTGTTTGGTCTGGAAATCACAGAAGCTTACTTGGATATACGTGTCATTGGCTTACAGGCATTTTCGAACGTAAATCGTCAGCTTTAGCATGTAGAAGAATTTGTGAAGCACACACTGCGGAAAACATTGCGCAGATGATTATTGAAACCAACACTACGTTTGGTTTGAACAGCTCAAATATTGTTTTGACCATTACGGACAACGGTTCAAATTTTGTAAAAGCGTTCAGAGATTACGGTATGGGAAATGACTTTTTCGAAGATAAAATTAATGAGGAAAGGCCAGTCTTTGATAATGGAAGGTTGTTGTCTACACATCAGAGATGGTTACATACTCTGAATTAGCTTGTTTCAACCGATTTCGATATAATTTTAAAAACTGAGCAGCCGCTGTATATCCAGCATAAGATGGTAAGTCGAAGAACAAAACGTATTATTTTGCATTAAAAAAATAATCGTTAAAATTGCAAAATAATCTTTAACATTTCAAAAAATCGTCAAAATTAATAAAAATCATCAAAATTATTAAAAAAACGTCAAAATTTAAAAAAAAACATCAACTTAAAAAATCATTAAAATTAAAAAAAAAATCGTTAAAATTTTAAAAATTCTTCAAATTTTGAAAAAATCGTCAACATTATTAAAAATCATTAAAATTATTGAAGTGAATATACCTATATTTTGTATACAAAAACTATGTAATTTTGTTTTATTTGTTCAGAATTTTTTTACGTTGTAAATGCAAATTTTTCAAAATAAAATGTATGTATAAAATGATGCAAATTAAAAATTTTTAAAAAATAATCTAAAATAATCAAAAATAATCCTTGAAAGTAGTCAATTATTTTTTTGATTACTTTTGATTATTTTTGATTATTTTCTCGTAATCCTAATTAATCTTGATTATTTTTGGATTATTTTTAATAATAATTAATTAACAATCAGGAATTGTTCGAAAGAGAATTATGTAATCAATACCATTATTTTTAAAATGTAATCTAATTGATTACTAATCGTAATCCAAATTTAACAGCTCTGCATAGGGTAGGGTTTAGCAGACGACCGGTCTCTGGCACGAACGGACCGATCCTGTGGCACACGCAGAACCGGTCCCATTTCCCATAGGGTAGTTGTTTTTAATAAATGTTTTAATAAATACACGATTTTTGTTTATATTCTCCTTCTGGTCAATTAATAAATTTGAAAGCAAAAGCTATAGATTATTTGTTAGGACAATATCCTAATAAAGAAATACAGAGTATGGCCTCGAACTTGAATAATTTTCATTTTCATTATAATAATTTTTTTTTTTTTTTTTACAGTGACACGTGATAAGTAGGGTGATAACTTTTATTGGACAACATTCTCCCCAGGGGTTTTCTAATGGCAAATATTGTATTAATGATAAAAAAAACTATTTCAGTTCAATTTGGTAAAAAAAAACCTTACGCACCGACAGCGATTTCTAAAATGCCTTTAATATATTTAAATTTAAATTTAATTTTAATAACAATTTTTTTAAAATATGGTTTATACATATGTAAGTATGTAAACAAATAATAACAATAAATGATTAAAAGTAGGTATTGTAAGATATAAACTTTAGGTTCAAAGTACGCGAATTCCACGTTCCGCACAGATATTACTGCGTTGTTGATTTGGAATTGTAGATGGTGTAGGTACCCAATGTCTGAGGAAACACTCGTGGGCTTTCGTAAAATTTATTAATGACTTGTTTAGCCGTTCAAAATCATTTTCGTGGAAACAGTGGTCCGAAAACCAGATTTGAAACCATGCATCACAAATGAAATCACATATAGGTTGTAAAAGTTTTTGGTAACTGGGAACAAGAATAAATGCTAAACTGGTAAATATTGCTCTCGAATTCCACCTTGTATTACTAACCGATGGTAACGTTTTAAAGTTTATAAATGGGAATATTCCGTTGGTTATAAAATATTTATATGAAAGACAAAGTTCACACAAAAACTGCATGTCATCTCTCCACTTAAAATTTAGTTAAGTTTTTAGTCCAAATCTTGCTTTTCTTATAATTCATTTTTACCAAACCGATTTAATTTTTTTTTTTAAATTACAACCAATATATGAAAATGACAAGAATTGCCATGAATTTTTATTAAAAAAAAAACTGCAAAAAAATAGCGGAAATTAAAAGCAAATTTGGAAGAAAACTATTCCATTGACTCGAAAACGGACTTTACTATTGAAATCAGCATGCCTTAATTATATAGATGTGATGGTCAGACGTTGAGGCATCAAAAAAAGTTTTTTTTTTAACTTTGTTTGATTCAAAACTTTAAAGCGTTTGGTGCGGTGCGTAACCTTTTTTAACGATAGCGAATAACTAAAAACGCAGTTCTTAATATTTGTCCATGCCCTACACGATTTTGTCTGGGGAGATTTGATATTAGATTACATAGATCTATGTAATCTATGCAGTTAAAAAAAACACCAAACACATTCGTAAATCACTCGGGAAACCTGTATCTTTGTAAGTGATTAGGGTAAGCTGCTTACAATCTGCATCCTTGTAAGTATTGTTTATTTTGTTTATTTTCCTGCCTATTATGGAGAGTCTAGCTATTCTATAACTTCGGATTCTGATGAGATCTTTAGCCAGATCGAAAAACTAGTATCAACCTAGCTAATATGTTTTATTTTGCTTTATTTTTGTAAATATACGGAGGTTTAAAGCTCGTTACAAATTGAAAATAACATAAAAATAATCTCGATGTATATAAAAACAAAAAACTAATATAACTGTAAAAAAATATAACTTGAGCCAGAGTAAACACTAAAAAAACCGGTTTTCAAAAATCGATAAACACAAATTTTGGATGTTAGATTACCGAACATAACAAGTATTGTTTTCTGAATATTTTCACCATCAAATTCCTGTGCGGTAGGTGCATAGAGAAAACAAATTCGTGCTGACAATCGAATTTTTTTCCAATTGAATGGGTTTGTTGTGGTTACCGAATTTTTTTTAACATAAACAAATACCAAAATCCAGAAAAATCCCGAAAATACCGCAATTTCGGGATAGGGATACACAAAATCCTGAATTCAGGGATTTTTGAATATCAATTCCGACTAGTATCCCTAATACGTACGCTGCATAATAGTGTTCCGGTTGAGGGTTAAAGAAAGGATTTTTTTTTTGGGAACTGAATTCAGTTGGTGGGACCGAATTGGGGGTTGTTGTTGGGACAACTGAATTCGGTTAAGACAACCGAATTAACGAGGTTGCAGCAACCAAATTAATTCTGTTGGATGAAAATCGGTTGACACAACCGAATTAGTTATGTGGGACAATGGGGTGAATGAACTTTGGGATATAATAATTTTTTAGAAATATCATAAAATTATCAGAAATATCGCAGCCCATTTGTTGAGCTTTTAAATTAAATAGTTTAGTCTGTCTTTGAACTATTAAATGGCTTATCAGCTGAAAATTATTTGTTATAGCGTGTGTAATGAAAACAATTTTACAATGTTTTCGACCAAATTAATATATTAATAAATTTGTAGCGGGTCGAGCTCTTTTTTGATACTCTAATTGTTACCCGGTGCACATTAAAAGCGTTTAAAAATATAGTTTCATTATTTTATATTTAAAAATAAATAGGACTTTAAGCAACGAACATCAATACTAAAGAAGAACCAACCCAGGCAGAATGATACAATCGGCACTGGCCACTGTTATCAATCGGTCGGATATGCGTTAGCAGAACGTGGGACTAACAATATTGACAATAATGTCCTGTTACCCGATTGGTAACAGTGGCCACTCGTTGGTAACAGTGGCCACTCGTTGGTAACAGTGGCCACTCGTTGGTAACAGTGGCCACTCGTTGGTAACAGTGGCCACTCGTTGGTAACAGTGGCCAATCGTTGGTAACAGTGGCCACTCGTTGGTAACATTGGCCACTCGTTGGTAACATTGGCCACTCGTTGGTAACAGTGGCCACTCGTTGGTAACAGTGGCCACTCGTTGGTAACAGTGGCCACTCGTTGGTAACAGTGGCCACTCGTTGGTAAGAGTGGCCACTCGTTGGTAACAGCGGCCACTCGTTGGTAACAGAGGCCAATCGTTGGTAACAGTGGCCAATCGTTGGTAACAGTGGCCAATCGTTGGTTTAAACTAGGGTTGCCATATTTGAAAAGTGAAAAAAAAGTACATTGATGAAAAAAACAGTACTTTTCAAAAAAAAACAGTACATTTTTGTATTTATTGTTAACAGAACTTTTACTTCAATACATCACATATTTACTTAAAATAAGTTAATACACCGAACCAAATAGCGTAGGTAAAATCAACAAAAACATTTTTGTAGATCTTTAACGAAATTTTGTCAATTTTTTTTTTTTAAGATTTAACAAATTTTATTCAAATCAACAAAATTTCGTCAAGTTTACATCCTCTAAAGAAGTAAAATTGACTAAATTGCATCTAATTGACTAAATTTCGTCAAATTGGCTAAAATTATTAGTTTGGACGCCATTACTTTTTGCATTGGGCAGTGTCATGAAAAAAAATTGTGTTTACAAACATCCATTGCTTGAAAAGTAAACAAACCAAACTTATATATGTACAAGGAAACGAAGTGGAATTAATACAGGGACATTCAAAAAATTTATATAAAAAACTATTGTACACACAAAAAAAAAACATGGCTAAAAAAATATATATTCTTTGTACACGCAAAAAAACTTGTTTATATAAAAATATGTAAAATATACAAAAAAAAACAGTACAAAAACAGTACAAATCCAAAAAAACAGTACTTTTGCGTACTGTTTTAGGTGTTGTGAATAAAACAGTACATTTTTCAAAAAACAGTACATGTACTGTTTAAAACAGAACGAATGGCAACCCTAGTTTGAACGAACAATAAAGATTGGTCTTAGTATTATACATCTTATATATATGTGTGATATATTAAAAATTATTTAAAAAAATGCTTTTAATTGGTTGTACAGTCAGGGAACTTTTGCTTTAAAAATATGTAGTTTTTTGGGTTGTAATACAGTTTCTTTATTCTTAATGTAAATGTCAGTCATTTGTAGAACAAATTCAAATTTTTACTAACCTTGTAGTTCATTTAAAAAAACAAACCACATCAAATGGCTGTTTTATGATTTTACTTTAATTTTTTACAGTAGTTTTTTGTTATTTAAAAAAATAAATGTTTGTTTATTTTTTACTAAGATGTGGTTAATTTTTACTACAATTGGGGTTCATTTTTACCTACATAGTATTCTAAGTAAAACCAATATTGACATTGACATGACAAAACACATGCTTTGCATACCAAATAGTGTTTTCCGAGTACAATATTAGTTGTACATTGGGTTATTTTTAACACGCTGGGTTTTACAAAGATATTATTTGTTTGCCAGTACTATTTTTTTTTGGTACGGTTGTCAATTTCTACCTGGGAAGGTACTTCAGGTTTACAACAGTTTTTTAAAGGATTTTTAAAGAATATTTTTTAGTATAGAGCAATTCCATATGAAAGCGATCACCTTTTGGACGACCCCTCTCCGATTATAAAATAAATAGTCTCAATCGATTGCCCAGCAAAAAATAATGTACCTATATATTTTTTTTTTTTTTTATAGTGACTGGTTTAGTGGTGGTGTGCACCACTTTCATGTGACAAAATTGAAGAATTCTTCATAAGGGACCTCACTACTAAAGCGATCGCAACGAGTGATAGCTCGTTGGAAAGGTATTGAATCAGGCTTTAATTGAAAAATAAAATTCTCCTAATTTTTCTCAGAAATTTACCTTTTTTCCCATGAAAATTAAATTTTCCCATGAAAATTAAATTTTCCGATTTTCCACAGAAGCTCCTAAATTTTCCGGCTAATTTTATTTTTTTTGGATTCCTCATAATTTTTGCTTTAAGAATCAGCAATAAAAAAATGGGCCTCGACTCCTTGTTTGGACAGGAGAAGAGCATTTAAGAGACCACCTTGTTCTCATTGTTTTTATATTTTTTATAATTGAATTATTTTTAATTATTTAACAAGAAAAATTAAGAAAATTTTATTTTTCAATTAAAGCCTGATTCAATACATTTCCAACGAGCTATCACTCGTTGCGATCGCTTTAGTAGTTTTTTTTAAAACAACTTTCAATGAGGTCCCTTATGAAGAATTCTTCAATTTTGTCACATGTCATATGGAATTGCTCTATAGTGACTGGTTTAGTGGTGGTGTGCACCACTGTCATGTGACAAAATTGAAGAATTCTTCATAAGGGACCTCATTGAAAGTTGTTTTTTTTCTTGTTAAATAATTAAAAATAATTCCATTATAAAAAATATAAAAACAATGAGAACAAGGTGGTCTCTTAAATGCTCTTCTCCTGTCCAAACAAGGAGTAGGGGCCCATTTTTTTATTGCTGATTCTTAAAGCAAATATTATGAGGAATCCAAAAAAAATAAAATTAGCCGGAAAATTTAGGAGCTTCTGTGGAAAATCGGAAAATTTAATTTTCATGGGAAATTTTCATGGGAAAAAAGGTAAATTTCTGAGAAAAATTAGGAGAATTTTATTTTTCAATTAAAGCCTGATTCAATACCTTTCCAACGAGCTATCACTCGTTGCGATCGCTTTAGTAGTTTTTTTTTAAAACAACTTTCAATGAGGTCCCTTATGAAGAATTCTTCAATTTTGTCACATGAAAGTGGTGCACACCACCACTAAACCAGTCACTATAAAAAAAAAAAAAAAAATATATAGGTACATTATTTTTTGCTGGGCAATCGATTGAGACTATTTATTTTATAATCGGAGAGGGGTCGTCCAAAAATTTGCCAATTTTGATCGTTTTCATATGGAATTGCTCTATATATAAACAAAATTTAGTGTTAATTAAACAAAACTTATGCAGAGAATACATTAAACAATACAAATTAACTTTAAAATTTAAATAAAATTGCTTAAAAACATGAAAATTATTTATTTAAAAGTAATACTGTTAACACATTTTTTTCAAAACTCTCTTAAACCCAGTTCAGTTTTTTAGAAGAGAGCGTTGGATATGGGTTGATTTAAGTATATTCAGCTGATATTGGTCTACATAAAGAGGGGCCCTGGCGCCCACCCCTGGTAACTGCCCTGTTAATGATGATTTTGTTAATCGTTTCCTCATTTTGTTGTTTACAGCTTTGACTACACAGTGCAACATTTTTCCAAAGAACATGCAATTTTTCTCACGGCTATATCTCTAAAACCAATTGAAATTTTGTTTTTCTGTCCTCGGTACAATTGTAGCTATGTACTTTGAAAAAAAAAGTAAAACAAATTAACCCGAAAAAACTGCATCTAGTGAATCAAAGTTTTTAAAATGTCTAAAAATTTTCTTTTTTTTCTATCTTTTTTCACAATTTTTGTCCTATAGCTACCAAACCGTGGGAAATTCAGTAAAGTAATCTTCAGAAGAATATTCGTTTTTTTCTCCTATTCTATAGCTACAATTGTGACGAAGACAGGAAAACAAAATTCCAATTGGTTTCCGAGATAAAGCCGTGACAAATGTTCTTCGGAAAAATTAAGTTTTATCCAAAATATACATCAGGCCATAAAATCCGAACAGTAGCTATCCAAGGTAACCCCAAATGGGGTTTTGTTAGTTTCGATAAGTACTTCGAAAAACCGCACACGAGAAGGAGTTTGCATTTTATGTGTTGCCCCTTTCAAAGGCATTTAGTAAAATTTTTCGCACAAATCTTCAACTTTAATTTATAAATAAAATGGTTTATAACAAACTTCTTCTGCATGATTATTAAAATTCAAATACATACTCAGATTAATTTATATGCACTACATGAGTATCAAAGTTAAATCGTTTATAGTTCGTTGGCTTTATAACTTACAATATCTATGGGGATTAAAATTAATCGATTCATTTTAAAACAGTTATAGTATAATTAACCTTTTAATTACAGGAATGTTAGGTGGCGGAAAAAACATTGTAGGTGTGTTGTAATAACTAATGTTTAAATAATTTAAATATTTTATTAGCACTACTCTAAACAAAAAGACTTTTTTGCACAAAAATCGAATTTTCAGTAAAAAAAAAAAAACTTCATTAAATCGCTTTTCCGAGTTATGAGAATTAATTTTTTTAACCCCTGACCCAGAGAAAAATATTTGTTGGCTTAATATTGTGGAAAAGTATTTCGATATATTTTATTTCATTTTATAGATTTCAATTCAATCTACCCTGAAAGAATTATCTGCATGATATCGATGAATTTTTGCATTAGATCTATGAAATGTCACTGGAATTCGAGTACTGATTAATTCCAGTGCAGTCTTTCATAAAATTATATGAAACATTTCTTTTGATTTATTAAAAACTTCATACGACTAATGAAAAAGTGTCCTATAAAATAGTTTAATAAAAATAATGATAGTTTTTCATAAAGTATAAGAAATATTTCATTCAGTTTGTGAAACAAAAACTTTGTGAAAATTTTTCATTAATATTATTCCAAGAAAATTCTCAATGTGTAAATTAAAAATCAACAAACATTGATAAGATGCTATTAAATTTTGACATAGACTGAGAGAATTATATGCATGATATCAATGAATTTTTGCATTCAATCTATGAAGTATCATAGGAATTCGTAAATTGCAACTTTTTATTAAATTAATGAAAAATATCAATAGTAGTAGCTTAAAAGCCTAATTCTTCATTGCCGGTAGTTTGCAATACCAGAATACATTCAGAAAAAAATTAACATGGAAACTACTCTGTGGTGAATCTGCTGATTTGACTGAAATTTGGATATGTTGTTGAGGACAAAAAATATTAGATACGTCTTTTTTAGTGGTTAAAAAAGGGGTTCAATATTTAGAATATTTTTGCATGAAATTATGCTTAAAATTTAAGACATTCAGATTTTTTTTACGCAGTATTAAAGTACTCGAGAAAACAGAAATGTTGATACCCATATTGCCAATGCTGTGGGACCTTATTTGAATTATTTAAACTGGTTGTTAAAAAAGCTCTTCTGGAAAATTCGTGTTGAAACCGAACGATTACGAAAATTTTAAAAAGGCCAGACAACCCCTCGACATAGTTAAATAAGCATTATTAAGAGTAATTTGAACTCGAACCGACAACAACTACCCATACAAATGCGGTAGTCGAAAAAAATGATTGAATAATAAAAATATTCGGACATGCACGAACATATTTTATATACCAGTGGATGCGTCTTTAAAATTGCCTATAGTTACGACTACATAACTTACATGAGAATTATATTAAAAAAAAAATCAAATTGGGTTTTGAACCCACTTTTTAACCCATAAACGTGCTCACCAAAAAAAAAAAAGATAATAAATGTCTAATATTTTTTTTTTTTTAATATCCAAGTTTCATTAAAATCTGCGAATTCACCACTATGTAGTTTCCTTTTAAGTTCTATTTTTAAGAAATTTTCTCTTTTAATTATTGTAGTTTCTTTAACGTCTTGTAGTGGATGTTTCAGTCTTTAATTTGACATTGCATTCAATTTTATAATTTTGTTTACCATACCCTATTAATAGCAAAACGAAATAATTACCACAAAAGCCTACCTTAGTACGCCGCGGTAGACTAGTTGATAGCGTGCTAGCTTATCAGTGCTGCGGTCGTGGGTTCGATTCCCACCGGAGGCACTGGTATGGTTTCGCTACAATGAGCCGAAAGCTGCAGTAGCTAGTGCGCGGTTATGGTAATAGGATATAATTTGTAATTATATGATCATTAATAATTAAAAAAAATAAACACAAATTTTAAGTTTTCGACTTTTAGCCTAAGGGGCTTGGACAGGACTTTAAGGGGATGACTTTCCTTCTCTGTCTTAGCAAGTTGCGGAGCCAGGGGGATGGAAAATGGGACGTTTCCTATCCCAAAATAAAAAAAAAAATTCAATACAAAAATGCTGAAGAGATTAGAAACGTTAATCAAAAATACTTAGCAGACTACATCCAAATTTATAGTTCTTAGCTATAGCAGTTTGGGCTGGGCTAGTAACGGAGACTTTTTCGCTTTTTAACCCCATTTCTGCCACGTTTTAATTAAAGTTTTCAAAAACGCATATCTAATTTTAAAATTTCTTATTTTAGCGGTTTAGGCTGGCCATTAAGGGGCGACTTTTCCCTCTTAAAGCCCTATTTTTTTACTATGTTTCTGGATAAAACATGCAGATATTTAAACATACAGATATTTAAAATTAAATTATTGTAGAAAAGAATGGTATATGCATGCAGCCAAGAGCACGCCCCTTGTGGGGGTTTGGGAAGGTGGCAAGTGTAATAATTTTTGGCCCTTCCCCCTTGGAATTTCAAAAATTGTGTCTAAGCGAATATCTTGGCTGAATTAGAAACCCACATATCAAATTTCAAGTTTCTTGCTTTAGCGGTTTGTTAAAGTCATCAAGGGGGTGCCTTTCCAACTTTATGTCACTCCCAGAAGGAATTTACAAAATAATCTGCTAAATTCAGCAAAAAATTTACTAAATATTAGCAGAAAAAAAAAAATCATAAAAAAATGTGAAATTTTTTTAGTTTTTTTTTTCAATTTGAATAAAGTCTTCCCTTATGAAATCAGTAATCTACAATTTTTAAGCTAAAATTTCTGTTGATTTTTAGCAAAATAAACTGTTGATTGCATTCTACCAAATTTGAGGTAAATATAGCAAAAATTTTGTTAATATTACAGCTTTTGTTTGCTAGTTTGAGTCTACAAATATTTAGTAAAACTTTTTGCTAATTTTACAGAGTAAAATGCTATTTTCAATTAACTAAAACTCACATCGAATATAACTAAAATTTTGTACAGTTAACAGATTTATTTTTGCAGTTCCTATTGTATTAATATTTACTAAAAAAAATTCGGTTCAATTTAGAAGTTTTTTCTGCAAGGTCATTTTTAACTAATTTTTAATAGATTTTTCTGCTATTTTTACAAGTTTATTTCTATGACTGTAGCTCCAATATATTAGACAGTTAACACACCACCTCATTATACCCTTTCAACGTAATGGTGACAGGTGTAAAAACTTAACTGGAAATTCATCATCAGTCAATCCGATTTACGTCTGTCCTTAGAGGGATACAAATTGGAAGTCGGATCTAATCCTTAGTTCGAACTTTATAAAATCCTACCGATAAAACATACTATAACACTTCGTGAATACATTATGATAGAGAAAAATGATAAAAAAAAGTTAACAGGGTTTTCTGGAAAACGAACACCATAGAAGACAGATAAAAAGAATATGACTTACCCCACGAAAACACCCGTATCCATATAGTGCGTATAATAGAATATGGTAACCACCGTTATGGCAAATAAAGCCAAAACGCAACGACGAACATTAATGGCTTTAAGATGAGGCAAACCAAAACAGCAACGGGCAATTAAATTACTGCAACAATTACAATTTGGACTGGAGGAAGTTGAAGATGATGAGGATGATGTAGCAGACGAGGACGACGTTGATGTCAATAACGATTGACGTAGATATTGATTATGATATAAATCGGAGCTGGAGGAAGATGAAAAATGTATATTATTCACATCATCATATATATTATTAGTCACTGATGACGATAAGACTGCTGCTGATGATGTTGTTGTCGCTGCTGCTGTGGGTAATAGTAATTCCGCAGATGATATTGATGATGAAGAGGAAGATGTTAATAATGCTTGTGTCTGATGTTGCTTTAATAGGCCGGAGGTTATAAAGTTATCCAATGTTGTTGTTGTTGCTGTTGCTGTCGTTAGCCTAGAGTCATAGAATAATGGCATTAAGGATGAGGATTTAGATGATGTTGTTGCTGATGTTGTTTGTGATGTTGTTGGGCTTTTATATGAAGTTTGTGTTGTGGTTTTTGTGGCATTACCAAAATATTTGCCATTATTGAAATGTATATTGTTACTAAAACTATTATTAACATTGTTGGGTATTGTTGTTGTACAATTGTTGTTGCCTTTTTGGTTATGACTATGGCTAATGTTGTTGGAGTTTAAATTTTTATTATTAAGCGGGAGTATCGAGGATTTTTGTGCGTTGTGATGATTATTGGTATTACTACTACTACTACAACTACTACTACTTCGACTGCTGGTATTAGTTGTAGTCCATGTTGTTGTTGTGGTATTATCATCAGTATTTCCATTATAAATTGCATCATATTGCTGGTGTTGTTGCTGATGTTGTTTCGGCTGTTTAATTTGCATGTTTTGCCTAACAGATGCAGATGTTTTTATTGCTGTTGTGGTCGTTGATGAAGATGCTAATGGTGATAGTTGTGTTGTTAAATTTGGCCATTCCCGACTTGTTGTTGTACCAACAACACCAACAGCATCAGCTGCCATATTTGCAACATTAGCATTATTATCATCATCGTCATCTACATTGAATTCATTTACTCTTGTACATTTTGTGGTTGTGGGCAATAATTTTTCATATTTATAACGATTTATTCTATTACTAGTTCCATTACAATATCCACTACTACTACTACTATTACCATTTAAAGCCATTTTATTAGTTTTACTACTTTTCGCCCAAATATCATCATCATCATTATTATAATCATTTTTTCTAGAGGCTTTGGCCAAAATATTGTCGTTATTTGTCGGTCGCAAAAGTGCCATTGTTTTAGACATTTTTGGTTTAACCAAAATTTCACTTTCAGCAATTTTATTATTTAAACAATTCGTTTTCTTGGATATTGTCATAGTTATTGGTGTTGTAAATGAAATTCACTTTGTGCGTAAGTGAAATTCAAATTCCGGTGCTCTAATTTTTTTTTTTTTTTTATTTTATTTCGGGAACCTTTGAAATCGGTGGTTTTGCCAACACTCAACAAAGTGTTGTTTTAGTATTAATTATAAATCGAAAATTGTGGAAATAATTTAAAAAGGTGGCAGCTGGAGATATGTGTTGTGAAAAATGCTTAAAATCAAAACAATATGGCACTGTTTTTTTTTTTTTTTTTTTTTTTTTTTTAAATATTAAAAATTATAAAAAAAACACCACAATTTTGGAGTTAAAAAAAATATAAGTACAATTTGGAATTGAATTTGAAAAGTTCTTTAAAAAAAAGCAAAACAGTTTGAGATTTAAAATTAAATTGTTTTTTTTTTTTTCTCTTAAATAATTTTTTTTTTTTTAGAATATTTTAATAGAATATTAAACACTTAATTATTGTATACATGCGTTGCTTTAAAGCTTTCTTATTTACCCGTCACTTAACTTGTTCATTCCCGTTTCTTAAAAAAGTTTAAATATTTTACACTTTTGTATCAGTTTTTAAAATAAATTTTATAAAAAAAAATTATTTTTTTTTTCTTTTGCTGCCCGTTAATTATTTTAAAAGTTTATTTGAAAATTCGTTCGCCACTTGATATGTTTCCAAATTTTTATATATTCAACACTTTGTGTAATTGTATATTGTGTTATGGCCATTATTGTTTAATTAATTTTTAAATAATTTTAAGGCAATCACTTTTTTTTTTTGTTAAATGATTTTGCATGTATATATTTTTTTAATATGGCAATGCCATTGCTATTATTGGACTTATAATTAGCATCATCATTATTAGTGTAGCGTTATAGCAATTTACATAATTACTTATCATTTGATGAATATATTTTCGTCAAGTTGTTAAATTTTAGCAGCTGTCTCTTTGACATTTATGTTTTTAATAATTGCTTATTTTCAATTTAAATTTTATATTGCGTGTGTTAAATTAACAATGATATGTTATGTCTGGTTTTTTATTCAATTCTAAACTGAATTTTATCTGAAAATAAATAAGAAAAAATACGAATTTATAAATAGACAATTTAAGTAAATATAAAATTATAATTTTATATATGTAGTTTAAGTAAATTTATGCCAACTGTTTATTGTTTTTTTTTTTTTTTTAATAAATGGTTTACAGTATAGCCGGGAAAAATCAGTAGTTACGTAGTGAGTATTACTAAAATATAAGTATTTTGTACTGGTAATTAAAAACACACAAATACTTTCAATGTACTTGATACTCATTAGCATTACTTGGCACTAGTCAAATACCTTATACTTATTAACGCAACAATAACTATAAGTACTTGCTAAGTGCTATTAGTACTAGTTAAGTACAATGGCTACTTGTTAAGTACTATATGTACTTGTTGTTTTTGTGATTTTGTTATAATAAATAGTGACAAAAAATATCATCATAGTACTTAGAAAGTCCATGTACCACTTAGAAAACATCATAGTTATTAACAATTACCCATAGTACTTAGCAAGTACTTAGTACTTCGAAAGTATTTTAACGTATTTTAAAGTATACCTGTATATATATTAGAGTTCGTTTTCAAATTTTTTTTGATTTTGATTTCTGGATATTATCACTTTTTAGAAGGTTTTTGTATCAATAAAAATAATGGCGTATTTTTTTTTTTTTTAATTCCAACTCCTTCCCGTGCCTATAGGCGACTAAAATCGCAGATTTTGGGTCCCTTTTCCCATACAACAAAAACGGCTTAATATATGCCAAATCTGACTTCAGTATTCGACTCTACGGGAAAACTTAGGCCCATAAGCTTTTTTTTTAGTTTTTGGAATGCAGCAGAATGCATAATTAGAGTGGTCCAAAAAAATTATTTTTAAAAAAAAAATTAAAATATTTATTTTTGTTAATATACAATGAAAAAATACTTACATCTGACAAAAATGGTCCAAAAATTTTAATTTTGTAGTTACCCGTTTAAAAGTTATTAAAGTTTAAAAATTTAATTTTTTAGTGAATACAAAATAATTTATTGGTTTTGTAATTTCTATTTAACAACAATTCTAATTAATTCTATTCCTTTCTACAGCAGATAAAGCTAAACAATTTAAATTATCTTTATTTTTAACTAAACACGAGTTGTTCAGGCGCGAAATTATACCAACAAGTTGTTCGGTGTAAATACTTGTTGATTGTATACTTTTAGCTTGTTCGATTGCATTACGAAAACCTTTCTGGGCTGGCCACTCAACAGCGTTATAAAGCATAAAGGATATGTTAATTCCAAAATTAACCAGAGTTTTTAAACTTTGAAGAGTAATAAAATCAAACGGTGACTTACTAAAAGCGGGATCATATATGCCAACTTGTTCGCTGCATCAACAACATTATTAACCACTTCTTCTACCTCTTCTACTACGGGTTGCTATAAAATAAAAATGTTTGCACAATTTTTCTCAGCTAGGAGTACTTTTTCATTGTATATATAAAGAAAAATTAAATTTTTAAACTTTATTAACTTTTGAACGGGTAACTACAAATATAAAATTTTTGGACCATTTTTGTCAGATGTAAGTATTTTTTCATTGTATATTAACAAAAAAAAATATTTTAATTTTTTATTTGCAAAATTATTTTTTGGACCACTCTAATTATGCATTCTGGTGCATTCCAAAAACTAAAAAAAAGCTTATGGGCCTAAGTTTTCCCGTAGAATCGAATACTGAAGTCAGATTTGACATATATTTAGCCGTTTTTGTTGTATGGGAAAAGGGACCCAAAATCCGCGATTTGAGTCGCCTATAGGCACGGGAAGGAGTTAAATTTAAAAAAAAAAAATACGCCATTATTTTTATTGATACAAAAACCTTCTAAAAAGTGATAATATCCAAAAATCTATTTTTCAAAACTAACTCTAATATATATATATCCTATATTACAGAATTAAATTAGATGAAAATTGATCTCAAAATTTTGGGATCCAATAATATCTAATTTAATATAGAACCCAAATCTAATTCGATCCAAAAAGATGAGTAATTTTGGATGGATCGAATTAGATATTTTGCGATTAAATTGAATTTACTTAAATCACATGACATATATAATTGTATATGAAATTAAAAAAAAAAATAGGAAGAACAATAATTTAGTCATCTGGCGCATATATAATTATGTATGGGGTTATATATAACAATATATAATTATACCTTATACGCATAGAACACATTAATAATGTTGGACCATACATAATCATATCTCAAACTAAATTGTTAATCTTGTGTCATATATGGAATCTTACATAATTGTATTTAACATAATTTCATATATAAATATATCTTAAGTTGTATTTACATATGACACTATATATAAGCACATCCCTGGTAAAATTTTCAATATGGAGTTTAATAAAATTATATATTATTTGATAAGTTCCCATATATAAGCACATGTCTAATTAGGTATAATTAGGTATAATTTAATTTTTATAAAATCAGGTTTATATTAAATATACCTGATTTTATAAAATTTTAGCCGATAGTAGTTATGCATTTTGTAACTTGAAGTTATGCTTAAAAGTATTTAAGTTTAAAACTAAATCGACAATATAAAAGAGCAACATTTTTTTAAATGACCCATCAGCAACATTTTTTTAAATGACCCCAGCCCTATTTAACCTATATATTCACGACCTACCTGACACCATCTCCCGAAAATTCAACTACGCAGATGACATGGCCTTCGCCTTCCACCACACCCAATTTTCAAAGCTCGAAAACGTGCTGGAATCAGATCTATTGAAACTCACATCCTACTGCAGCAAATGGAGACTTAAGCCAAGCCCAGCGAAAACGGAGGTATGTTGTTTTCACCTCACGCACATAGAAGCGGACAGAAAATTATCAATACGTCTCAATGGTACCACACTCAACCACAACTTCACTCCCAAATATCTGGGCATAACCCTAGACAGAACGTTATCATTTAAAAACCATATACATAAGTCTTCCCAAAAAATTAAGACAAGAAACAACATCATCCAAAAACTCGCTGGAACAACGTGGGGTGCTCATGCTAACTAACTGCTTAAGAACATCTGCCCTAGCATTAGTCCTACTCGGCTGCCGAATATGGTGCCCCAATCTGGCTAAACAGTCATCATGTCAAACGAATAGATACGCAACTAAACACCAGAATGAGAACAATTTTAGAAACTCTAAAGGCCACCCCCACAGAATGGTTACCCTCGCTAACAAATCTGCAGCCGCCACACTTAAGAAGAAGACAAGCACTCCTCCGAGAATACACTAAGATCAGATCAGATATAAACATACCGCTCAACTCTGACCTCTCCATCCCCTACGATGGGAGACTGAAATCCAGAAACCCACCGCTTTTACTAGCCAAACAACTGCATGATGAAAACTTTAACATCCAGACAACATGGTCGCAGCACTGGTATGACTCGGGACGTAGTAGTCCCTTATTCAACAAAGATGCCCGTAACAACGAATTTGACCTTCCACGTAAAGCTTGGTGTAACTTGAACCGGCTTCGCACTTCCACTGCCAGAACGATGGAAACCCTAACTTAATGGGGACTCGCAAATGGCGGAAGCTGCCAATGTGGTCATCCAACTCAATCGATTGACCACATCATATATAGCTGTCCAGTTTTGTCATTTCCAGGCAATATTGAAGAATTGAAATCCTTAACACCTGACGCAATATCCTGGCTAAACTCATTAAACTTATAACAATCAATCTATCTCAACAATTTGATTTAAGCTAACAAAACATAGTGGAAAATATATTTTCTCTGTATTCTTAATTCCATACGCTAAATAAAATAAATATCGATCACTACATATGTTTTTATTATTATTATATAGCTTCTGTAGTTATATATGGAGTAAGATTTTGAGACATATAATAATATCAAGTACCGTATAAAAATGTATCTCAATAAAAATGATCAGATGTATTTGTATATAATAATATTAGCCGTAATGTGACTTAATTCAAAGTCATATATGACTTAATCATATTATATATGACTAGATATAACTTGTTTTACACGATATATAATATCACACACAACAATAGTTTTTATAAGACAGTATATATTATTATTTATTAAATTATATAGCTTATATGTCACAATATATAGTTAAATATTATGTTATATATGAGAATATATTATAATATATAACTATAGATCAACCATATCTTTTTATGTATAGTATATATCTTATTTTTAAAATTATATCGTCATATATGTTACCATATAAGAAACATCTAATAATATATTACTTTGCATGACACCATATATAATCACATATTACAATATATTTTAAGATGAAAAGCAGAAGGCCATATATCATTTTTTTTACTATGGTAGGTACAATGTACGAGTACATCTTTGGAGTAAATACACAATGAAACCTTCAAAATAAGCAATCTGATCTTACCAAGCAAACAAATAAAATTTATTTTGCCAAATAAGTACCGAACTATGTTGGCCTAAGCACTTTTCTCGTTAAAGACACTTAATAGATCCGCTGGACATATTTTAACCAAACTTTGCAGATATATAGAACAATTTTTCATTAAGAAATTTTTGTAATTTTTGTTTGCGCCCTCTAGTGGAAATATTAGCAGCCAAAGTTAAAATTTTAAAAGAATATAAATCCTAGCCGTTTGATGATATATTACTAGTATAGATTTTATATAATTTTGTGAACAACTTTTTATTCAAAAATATAAGAAAGATTTATTTTTTCAATTAACTGGCTCATAAAATTTTTTGAAAAGAAATTTTGGTTTTTTACCTTTTTTCTAAATTTCCATATGGCAAAGCTGACATTATTGTTATAAGCTTAGTAGTATTTTAATTTAAACCTCCCATTATTTATGTTTTAAGTGAAATCGGAATAAATTATTAAATATATTTTAGACTTTGTGTATTCGAGAAATTCATCGTCCGATCGGCCATATTTTCAAAAACTATATACAATTGATGAACTAATTACTAGCAGGGAAATTACATTTTCATATTTTTTCCACAAAACTAACAATCAAAAAATAAGATTATAATATTTTATAATGTAAAATAATTTTTTAAAAAGGTCCTACGTCAAAAGGTCGACATATTTTTTTATTTTTTTTGGTTCGAAAAGGAACACTGTTTCAATAATGAGTTAATTTAAAATGGCAATTTATTCTGCTTAAATTAGCAAAACATATTTGAAGACAAAAAACAGCAAACAAAAACTGTAAAATCTACAAACTGTTTGTTATAATAACCCCAAATTTAGTTGAATGCAAATAACACTATAGTCTGCTAAAATCAACAGAAATGTTTTTTAAAAAATTTAGAATGCTGATTTCAGAAGGGAAGATTTTTATTCTCCTTTAAAAAAAAAATCGAAAAAAACTTAATCTTTTTTAACTTTGGGTCAAATTTACTCAATTTTAAAATCATTAAAAATCGTACTATAAATTGTTTGTAAAAAGTTTTTTCTTTCAGAATTACAAATTTAGGACACTTTTAAGTGATAATAAATAGTAAAATATAGTAACATTAAAAAGGAAACACATGTATATCAATTCTTAAAATTTGCAAAAAAAAAAAAATCTTGTTGGGTTTTTTTATTTAAAAAAATTTAATAACTTTCGAAAGACTACCCAGTCAGAAAAAGACAAACGGACCACCGCTAGCAAGGCACTTTAGCAAGTGGTACAAGTGCTGGCAACAAGAGACTTGCCAATCGCAAAATTATAACATCATTATCCATCTGTTCAAAAAGTGTAGGACAAGCAGTGGGTAAACCAAATTTCCAACGTTGGAAAAATGTTGGTAAAACCATTAAATAGGTGGTCTTAAAATTTGTTTCCCAAAATAAAATTAAAAAAAATTTCATGTAAAATTTTTTTGCTCCCGTCGGGAATCGAACCCTGGCCGCCATATTGGCAGCCGACAGCTCTAACCAGTGAGCTAATGAGACACATATTACTTGGTAGCTTAAAACGTAATTGAATGATAACTGCTGGGTAACAGTTGGCTGCTCAAATATGTCAGCACTGGCATTAGATTTGATGGAAACAACTTGCCAACGTTGGGAATACCAAAAAAAAAGTTGGTCTTAAAAGAGATTTTCCAGAAACAAAAAAATTAATTTAATATGAGAAAAATATTAAAAAGTATAAAAAAATCACAATAAATATGTTTGCCGGAAACCGGACTCGAACTCGGAACCTTCCGACTACAAACTTTTTTAAACAGAGCATCATCATTTTTATAAAATAAATGCTTTTTCAGTGTTTAGGCTTTTCCAACGTTGGCATAGTGGTCTCAGCCATTTCTTTGCTTATTCTGTAGACCACAAACAAATAGTGGCAAAACTCTTTTCGGACACGCTGATAAAGCGTCGTAAACAAGTGCTTTGCCAATAGTTTATTTACCTTTTGCCAGTGGTATATTAGTGATTGATTTTTTGTACCACTGGCAGTTTCTGACTGCGTTCTTTAACAAATTTTTTTTCGTTGCCTGGTTTAAGCGTTGCCTGGTTTAAGCGAATCTCAAAAACTACTTAATAAAAATTTATAAGTTTTTGCTTAAATTATTCCTCTTCTCAAGACATAAATACTGTCCAAAAATTACACTTTTTGAGCTTTAACTTATGGCGATATGGCGATTTTCGTTTTTCCAAAAACGAGAAATTATGTACCTTAACTTCAATATATATTGATCAAACTTAAAGGCTTCGCCACTAAGCTCTGCCAATTTAGTAAATGGACAATTTTAAAACGCTTGTAATTAAAAAAGCTAATTTTTTTTTTTTTTTGAAAAAGTATTTTTATTTATAACACAGTATAGACTATAAACTATTAATTCACTTTTTGTAAAGAGGCAACGGACCGCGATTTTCTATTTGGCATATTTTATGGATGATAACTCCAATCATGTTTTATACTTTTTGTAAAGAGCTAACGGAGCGCAATCTTCTATTTGGCGTATTTTATGGATGATAACTCCAATCATGTTTTGGACTACATTCATGTAAATTTTTTTTTACACTGCCTTAAATGTGTTTTTCAATTCTTCAGTGCATTTGGCTTCCAAACCATTTTCATACATTTTTTGGTATAAAAGACCCCAATTAGATGTGCTGTTGGCACGTTTGGAGGATTTGCGTATTTCGTTAAAAAAATGTATGTTTTTTAGCACTAAGCCATTCTAGCGTCTTTTTGACATAATGACAGCTTGCTAAATCTGGCCAAAATAATATGTCGTCTTTAGAGTCTCTATCCCTTATTAATTTTTACATTTAAACATCAGCGATTACAGCCATAGCTTTTGAATACTGGATGTAACTTTGTGATACACTTTTTGCCGAAATGGCTGCCCACACCAGTACTTTTGGTTCAAACTTCGCCTTCGCCGAATACCGCAAATTTTTCTCAAGACATCAGAATAAAATCCTGAATTAATACTTCCGTTGTTCCAAAATTATTTGAACCTTTTTTTTCTTAAAGTTTTTCCAAGTTGTCTGCATTTTGATATTATTTCTAGCAATTGTTTTTTACTATATTTTTGGGTATTGTCTTCTCTGATAGTGCTTTACGTTCATATGGAGTAAGTTTTTACGAAGTGTTTCCTTGGAAACGCGAAATTTACGTTTGGATGCCCCAATTTGATTAACCGCCGATTTTTTTCAATTTAACAAGCTCAGCTGCGGTCAAATTTTTTTTGAATGTCCTTTCTTTCTGATCCCTGTTGATGCAATTTCATTTTCAAACCGTTTGAATGTGGAATATATTGTGCAACGTGGTACTTGTTCCTTAAGGAAATAATGTAAAACTTCGTTTTCAGGATACCGTTCAAGCATGGCATAGACATTTTTTTTTAAACTGTTTTGTTCAACCACTTTTATTTTGAGTTTTTTCACTTTTGAATATTTACAACAATGCTTCTTAGTAAAATAGTAAAATCCAAATAACAGGTTGCAGAACAATTTAGTGTATTATAACAGATTCTAATTTCTGTTCTGCAACCGATTCTTTTTATATAGTTAGTCCTATTAGCAATATGTTCTTTACATCCAAACAAGAACAGGATGCTCCAGTTATAGAACCGGTTCTGGGACAGTAACACCTTACATTTAGACCTTAAATACTTTCTCAATTCCAAACCGTGCACTGCACACAACAAAATTATGTCACAAAATATTTTGTAAATTTGGGTTTCTATTGAAATAGCTTAGTTTCTATTTTAAATTACTCATTTGGCACATTTATGACAAATGGAGTCTGGCTTGCCGGTTAGAGGGTTCAGATCCCAGTGTAGAAAAGTACTACCAAATAAGTGGTTATAGAAGTATATATTTGGTAATGGCAAGTACTTACAATTGGTATTACAAATCTCATTACTTTTACATGGGGATGTCGCGCAATATAATGACATGTCAATAACTAAACGCCTCACAAAAAATATAAACATATGTGGTTACCTATATGCTTACCAGTAGGGACAAAAATATTGAGAGTTAAATTAAATTTACAAAACAAAGCTCAATTTAGTAAAAAACATATTTTTTTTAATAAAATATCTCCTCAAGGGATTTAAACCCGGGCCTACAGGGTTTCAGTCAATCGCTCTGCCATCTGAGCTATCTCCACATGTTATACTTGATGGATAAAAACACAAATGACTTCCTTGCACAAAATGTCATTACTTTCCAGCTTACAAAAAATCAAAAATAAGTAGTTATATATGTTCTTACTAGAAGTGAAAAATAATAAGTTTAAAAATAGATTTAAAGTTGTGTAGATCACAACTTTATATTTAATATAATGATAAAAATAAGTACTTATGGGTAACGTATTTTTTTTTGGTATTAAAATCATGGGAAAATTAACTAGTTATTAGTAAGTCCTTATTATTTGTGCTCAAGTAATGTAGAGAGTAAGCTGGTGTCATTACTGGTAGTGACAAAAGTAATGACATGTCATTACCATTTATACACTGGGATAGTTCGTTTCTATTAAGCACAGGTTTTCTTAAATTAGATTTTTTTTGTATTATCATTGCCTAAAATGCTTAAATATAAACATACATACTTTAGTAATTTAGTAGTAAAGTACTAGGGTCTTCAATCGGTTAACCGTTACTCGATTAATCGATGAATTTTAATCAAACAACTGTTCGAGTAAATTAAAATATCCGATTTCGAGTAACGAATAACTCGAACAATTTTGATCGATTAATCGAGCTAATCGAGTTTATCAAAATATGTTATATTTCAGTTTATCTTTTATCAAAAAAAAAAAAACTTAAAATTGTTTCATATTTTTTAAAAATATTTTTTTTTTAATATAAAACTACATTCACACTGAACCCCAAATACATATTTGTTTTTTTTTAGTTTTCAACTTTCAAATTAAATACAAATTTTAAATCGAAAACTTATTTTGGGGTTCAATATGAACGTAATATAGTCCAGTCAAATAAGGCAAAAAAAAGGGGTCAACCTCCGAATTCCAGGTAATAGGCTGGAAACTCGTATATGGTCTTATTTTTGTGTTCTAAATACTGTCTCAAAAGTCTCATAAAATCTCGTGTCTGTGTCGTGAGTTATTCAAGGTCAACGGCGACTATCTCGGTTTCTATAGCTCCAATGATGTCAAACTTATATAAGATATTATTAACCGAGATTCACGGTTGACCTTGAATAAATGCAGGTAGAGGTGAGCGCATGAAAAAATGTTGGTAACAAAATTTGTTACAAATTGCATGACCTACAATTTTGTAATAGATGTTGACATCATTGGAGCTATAGAAACCGAGATAATCGTCAAAAACTGATTTTTGTGCCCTTTGACCTTGAATAACTCACGACGCACGGTGTAAGATTTGGCCAATCTAGCTGGACAAAAGTCCGTTTTTTTGACTTTCAATTTTAATAAAAATTTTAATCAATAATAAAAGAGGACTTCATACTGAGTAGGAAAATGCAAAAAGTTTGACATATTTGTCAACAGTAAAAAAATAACGGTACTTTAAGTAAATTTAAAATGCCAATAAAACTTGTTTAAAATTGAGCATCTTTAAATTTTTATCGGTAAACTTATTTTTTTAAATTTAGT